>ONZH01014650.1:0-169319 GCA_900303285.1 Rhinella marina
TTTTGAGAATGACACAAATATTATATTTTCACATGATCTGCTGCCCTCTGGTTTTTATGTGTGTTTGTCAGATGTTTTTATCACATACAGAAATATAATTGCAATCATATTATGAGTAACAAAAGCTTATATTGACAGTTAGAATGAGTTAATGCAGCAAGTCAATATTTGCAGTGTTGACCCTTCTTCTTCAGGACCTCTGCAATTCTCCCTGGCATGCTCTCAATCAACTTCTGGACCAAATCCTGACTGATAGCAGTCCATTCTTGCACAATCAATGCTTGCATTTTGTCAGAATTTGTAGGTTTTTGTTTGTCCACCCGTCTCTTGATGATTGACCACAAGTTCTCAATGGGATTAAGATCTGGGGAGTTTCCAGGCCATGGACCCAAAATCTCTATGTTTTGTTCCCTGAGCCATTTAGTTATCACCTTTGCTTTATGGCAAGGTGCTCCATCATGCTGGAAAAGGCATTGTTGATCGCCAAACTGCTCTTGGACGGTTGGGAGAAGTTGCTCTCGGAGGACATTCTGGTACCATTCTTTATTCATGGCTGTGTTTTTAGGCAAGACTGTGAGAGAGCCGATTCCCTTGGCTGAGAAGCAACCCCACACATGAATGGTTTCAGGATGCTTTACAGTTGGCATGAGACAAGACTGGTGGTAGCGCTCACCTCGTCTTCTCCGAATAAGCTGTTTTCCAGATGTCCCAAACAATCGAAAAGGGGATTCATCAGAGAAAATGACTTTACCCCAGTCCTCAGCAGTCCACTCCCTGTACCTTTTGCAGAATATCAGTCTGTCCCTGATGTTTTTTCTGGAGAGAAGTGGCTTCTTTGCTGCCCTCCTTGAGACCAGGCCTTGCTCCAAGAGTCTCCGCCTCACAGTGCGTGCAGATGCACTCACACCTGCCTGCTGCCATTCCTGAGCAAGCTCTGCACTGCTGGTAGCCCGATCCCGCAGCTGAAAACACTTTTAAGAGACGGTCCTGGCGCTTGCTGGTCTTTCTTGGGCGCCCTGGAGCCTTTTTGGCAACAATGGAACCTCTCTCCTTGAAGTTCTTGATGATGCGATAGATTGTTGACTGAGGTGCAATCTTTCTAGCTGCGATACTCTTCCCTGTTAGGCCATTTTTGTGCAGTGCAATGATGACTGCACGTGTTTCTTTAGAGATAACCATGGTTAACAGAAGAGAAACAATGATGCCAAGCACCAGCCTCCTTTTAAAGTGTCCAGTGGTGTCATTCTTACTTAATCATGACAGATTGATCTCCAGCCCTGTCCTCATCAACACCCACACCTGTGTTAATGGAGCAATCACTGAAACGATGTTAGCTGGTCCTTTTAAGGCAGGGCTGCAATGATGTTGAAATGTGTTTTGGGGGATAAAGTTCATTTTCTAGGCAAATATTGACTTTGCAAGTAATTGCTGTTAAGCTGATCACTCTTTATAACATTCTGGAGTATATGCAAATTGCCATTATAAAAACTGAAGCAGTAGACTTTGTAAAAATTAATATTTGTATCATTCTCAAAACTTTTGCCATGCTGGTTTCTTTTGATAACTTAAAATTTTTTGCTGAGAGAAAGTGGTAAAATGGCAATTCTGTCAGGTTTATTTTTTATAGGTTCCTCTTACAGTAAATATTAAATGAATAATTTTAGCAAAAAAAAGAGAAATGGTATCCCTGGATCGCACATACGCCAAAAGTATGCCCTTGATCCTGTGCTTCTCAGCAAAATTATATGGCTTCTCAAGCCGCAATTACAGCGCAAACCGCCCCCGTACTAGAGGCATGGTGTGCAAATTTGATCACAGCATAAGCCCACTCACCACGTCAAAGGTTGCCTCCAGATGGACCTATCTAAAGCGATGCAGCACCGCGCAGCGACATCACGACCCGCTCAGCGGGCGCGGGGCCCAGTCGCACAGAAAACGCGCTCGCACCTGGCGATTGCCAGACCCAGCACGGGTCCCGCCACCCAACGCGGAAGCATGTAGACAAAGAAAGCCAACCACGCCAGCAAACGCACCATGTGAACAAGCCGCATAACCGGGTTGCACTACCGCCAAAAAGGCACCCCAAGCCGCCGCGGAACCAACAAACCCCAGCAAGCCCAGGCAGTCTGCAACAACTGAGCCTACCAAGGCCGCAGCCGCCACAGCAAGCCCAGGAGCCACGCCGGAAGCGAGCACCACAGGCCCACACGGCTTGTCGCAGCTTCCAGGAACTCAACTGAAAGCTGGCAGGTCCATTCACACTCATATCAGTCTTCTGCTAATTAAAACACCTACGCTGGGTGGGAGGAGTGCTATAACCAGATATAGAAATGCAAATGTAGCAAAAAAAAGAGACAAATGTATCATCCTGGATCGCACATCCCAAAAGTATGCCCCCTTGATCACTGGTGGCTTCTCAGCAAAAATTTATATGCTTCTCAGCGCAATTTACAGGCACCGCCCCGGTACTGAGAGGCAATGGTGTGCAATTTGAATCAAACAGCATAAGCCCCACTCACCACGTCAAGGTTGCCTCTCCAGAGTGGGACCTACTCTAAAGCGATGCAGCACGCGCCCAGCGACATCACGACCCCGCTTCCATGCGGCGCGGGGCCCAGTCGCCAGAACGCGCCTCGCAGCTGGCGATTGCCAAACCCAGCACTGGGTCCGCCTAACCCAGCCGGAGCAGAGACAAAGAAGCCACACGCAGCACCGCACCATGTGAACAGCCGATAAGGCGGTTGCACCCGCCAAAAGGCACCCCAGTCGGCCGCGAACCACAACCTGCAGCAGCCAGGCAGTCTGCATACCAACTGAGCTACCAAGAGCGCAGCCTCCACAGCAAGCTCAGGAGCCGCCGGACGAGCACCACAGGCCCAGCACGGCTTGTCATGGCTTCCAGGAACCCAACTGAAGCTGGCAGTCATTCACACTCATATCAGTCTTCTGCTAATAAAAAACACCTACGCTGGGTGGGAGGAGTGCTGATACCGATATAGAAATGCAAATGTAGCAAAAAAAGAGAAAATTGTATCCCTCTCTCGCACATTCCCAAAAGTATGCCCCTGATCACTGTGCTTCTCAGCAAAATTATATGGCTTCCTCAGCGAATTACAGCGCACCGCCCCCGGTACAGAGGCATTGGTGGCAATTTGATCAAACAGCATAACCACCACCTACTCAAGGTTGCCTCTCAGAGTGGGACCGCTACTCTAAAGCGATGCAGGACCGCGCAGCGACATCACGACGCCGCTCCACGGTGCGCGGGCCCAGTCGCCAGAAAAGCGCTCGCAGCCTGGCGATTGCCAATCCAGACTGGTCCCGCCAACCCACCGGAGCAGAGACAAAGAAGCCACCACGCAGCACCGCACCATGTGAACACGATAAGCCGGTGCACCCGACAAAAGGCGACGCCAGCCGCCGCGGAACCACACCCCCAGCAAGCCCAGGCAGTCTGCAACGCAATGGCACCACCAAAGCCGCGCCCCACAGCAAGCCAGACCGCCGACGAGCACCACAGCCAGCACGGCTTGTAAACATGCTCCAGGAACTCCAACTGAAAGCTGGGAGTCCATTCACACTCATATGCAGTCTTCTGCTAATTAAAAACACCTACGCTGGTGGAGAGTGCTGATACAGATATAGAAATGCAATTACAAAAAAAAAGAGAAAATGATCACCTGGATAAGCACATCAAAAGTAAAGCCCCTTGATCACGCGTCTTCTACAAATTATATGGCTCTCAGCGCAATACAGCGCACCGCCCCCGACTAAGGCATTGGTTTCAATTTGATCAAACAGCATAAGCCCACACACAGTCAAGTTGCCTCTCAGTGGGGACCTCTCTAAAGCGAGCGCACCGCGCAGGACACACACGCCGCTGCCAGCGGCCGCGGGGCCCAGTCGCCAGAACGCCCTCGCATCCTGCGATCTAAACCACACTGGGTCCCGCCAACCCACCGAGCAGAGACAAAAAAGCCACCACCGCACCGCACCAGTAACAGCCGCATAAACCGGGTGCACCCGCCAAAAGGCACCCAGCCGCCGCGGAAGCCACAACCCCAGCAAGCCCATGCAGTCTGCAACCAAACTGAGCTACCAAGAGCCGCAGCCCCACAGCAGCCAGGAGCCCCGGACGAGCACAAGCCCAGCACGGCTTGTCCATCTTCCAGAACTCCAACTGAAAGCTGCAGGTCATTCACCTCATATCAGTCTTCTGCTAATAAAACACTACGCTGGTGGGAGAGTGCTGATACCAGTATAGAAAGCAAATTAGCAAAAAAAAGAAAATGTATCACTGGACGCAACATCCAAAAGTATGCCCCTTGAGTCATGTGCTTCTCAGGCAAAATATATGGCTTCTCAGCGCAATTTACAGCGCACCGCCCCGGTAACTAGAGCATTGGTGTGCAATTGATCACAGCATAAGACTACCAAGGTTGCAGAGGGGAACTCCTTGGGCAGCACAGACCGACAGTCAAGCCGTCACGGGCGGCGGGCCCCATCGCCAGAACGCCCTCGCAGCTGGCGATTCAACCCACACTGGTGAACGAGCATACAAAGAAGCCACCACGCAGCACCGACCATTGAAACCGTAACCGGGGCACACCCGCAAAAGCACGTCCATGCTGCAATACACACCCCAGCAAGCCAAGCCTTTAGATAGACATTCGTGGAGTATATGCCAAATTGCCATTATAAAACTGAATGCAGTCAGACTTTTGTAAAAATTAATATTTTGTATCATTCTCAAAACTTTTGGCCATGACTGTCTATGTAGCTTTTTGTAACTTAAAAGGTTTTTGCTGAGATGAAAGTGGGTAAAAATGGCAATTCTGTCAGTGTTTATTTTTTATAGGGTTCCTCTTACAGTAAATATTAAATGATAATTTTATTCTGTGGGTTGATAATATTATGATACAAAATATATAATGTTATATGTTTTACTACTTTTTCAGCATAAAATCCCTTTTTTGTTTAAAATAAAATGTATTTTGTATCACCATATACTAAAGTCAGATATTGAACCAGAACGTGGCTTTCTTCCAGTGAACACTACTCTAAAAGCCCCTTTACACGACCCACCAACTATTCAAAATAACGTTTCAAGCATTTGCCTACTAAAGGGGTATCCGGGTAAGAAGAACCCGACATACCTGAATTTCACCCAGGCTCCTGCTTGATCGAGCATCTTTGTCCTGCCTTTTCGTTCATCGCGGAAATCTCTTGTTTAAATATCGCTGCCGGGCGTGGTACTGGTAAAGTGAGTTCGGAGCAAGGCCTTAATGATTAGCGCGCCCTACCGTTTAACTTAAGCCTGAAGCTGTCCTCAGTGTAACACTCCTTTACCCTGCCCGCAGTCCGTTCATCACGAACCCGCGAAATCCTTTGCCTGCGCTAAAGCGCAGGCAAATGAGGGCACGAGAAGAATCTCCGAGCCCCACGGCTGCCTGGGAACAGGTATGTCCGGGCTTGTCTTCCGGACAACCCCTTTAACTGCACACATTTTTTTCATCTCTGACTCCACTGAGATTACTCCCACACTTGATAACAGGTACTTAACCATTGCAATTGCTTTGGGATAGGATGACTACCAGTTCTATTGCTGACACTTATAATCCAGACCTTGGCATGTTACTAACACATTGTAGCAGCAGTTGGTGTCCACTGACATTCCCACGCTTGACGCGCTGTTTGACCAGAGTTTTCTTTTGCCGCCATTTGCCCATTCACTGACGGAGTCCTGGGCTCGATCTTTGCAGACATCATCTGTCCTTGAATCCCCTCAACGTTTTTTTTCCAGGCCTGGGCACAGCATACTTACTGTACCTGTAGCACTTCCTTTAAGGAAATGTGTCACCAAAAATTAGAACTGCCAGTTAAAAATTGGATTGTAGAACACATTTTTTTTTTCTGATTATAGATTTTTTTTTTTTAATTTCCTGAACATTATGGGAGTGGCTATCTTGCCTGAGCTGTTCTTAACAGCATTGCAAAAACATAGGCCATAGACAATGGTCTGGAGGGGACCTCAGTGACTTCTATGGGAGAGCTTTCTCAGCATGCTGTGACCTGTGCAGAGGTCATTTTACAAGGAAAAACAGATAAGCTTTGACAATCGTGTATTGTGAATGGTGGATCCTGTCTTATCTATACACTGAGGTGATATTACAGGCAGGATTAGACTACATTCACACAACTGTATGAGTGAGTCCGGGTGCAGACCCATTCATTTTTATGGGGACAGCACACCGTGTGCTGTCCGCATCTGTA
Organism: Rhinella marina; assembly: GCA_900303285.1. Taxonomy (NCBI): domain Eukaryota; kingdom Metazoa; phylum Chordata; class Amphibia; order Anura; family Bufonidae; genus Rhinella; species Rhinella marina. Next base: position 6,274 of record ONZH01014650.1, read on the forward strand.
ATTCCGTGCCACTGCCCCGCAAAAAAAAAAAAAAAAGCCCTATTCTTGAACGCAATTTTCTATGATGGTGGCAGAACGTGTAGTCTGCAAATTTCAGAATGAACATGGGCCAGTATTTGTGTTTTGCAGATACGCAAAACACCACGTTCGAGTGAATGTAGCCTTAGAATGACGTAACTGCAGTGAAGTTATCTGTACAAACCAAGAAGTGGCGCCAATTAGACATAGCGGCCAAGGCAAAAAAAAGTACGATTTTTAGTTTTACTTTAAAGATTGCGACATTGAAAATTAAAAATTTAAAAATGTTAAGCATAAAAAAAAAAAAAATTTATTTAAACAGGAGGTCACTTTGGAGGTAGGACACAAGGCACAGTGGGTTCACACGCACTGGTTCGTGAAACACATAGCAAACACAACTGACTTTTCTACATAATTCGCATTTTCCCCATGTTAGTCAATTCTTGAAAACTTATTCATTACCACATCTCCCAAAAGTTCTTCTCTCTAAAACCTATAACAGCATACTCCGCCAAAGCACGAGAGAAATAAATAAATACATCCAGTCTTCAACAAAGAAGAAACCCTGTGCGCTCTGAAACATTCCCATGGCTTCTCTAAATGTGTGAAAATTCCTACAAGATGCCGATTAGATGGTACAGAATTCCTCCACAAGATATACCCAACCATTCCTGATAGATGCTGGGAGATGCAATATGCACACAGGATTCTTATCCTATTTCTGGTAGTCATGTCCACTTCTCCATAACAGAAGCAAATAGAATCTTTATTAAAATAACAGGTCACCCATTTTCTCTCATACCCTCTCGTGTTACTTTGGTTGCCCTCAGGAAACTTCAACCCCCACAGCAATGACCTTTTAATGCATTTGCTCACCTCCGCAAGGCTGTTAATTCCCCTCCATTGGAGATCTTCACAACCATCTTATGGTTCACAAAAGTTGACAATACACAGAATGAAGGCACTCCTGGGCTGTGAACATCGCATTCATAAGAAGCTAACCTAGCTCTTTCACTTACAGATCATCACTGAGAGAGGGGGTGGGACTCAAAGCATCACCTATTACACTAATCAATACAATGCTTTTCATCTAGGCCTCGTAAGAGCACTATAGAGCTGCCATACCGATATCCAATGCTATATCTATTATGCCCCTTTCACACGAGCGGGAGACTCGCATGTCTCCCACAACGCATCTACAGGGCTGGACTCGGCAATGACAGGGATCGCAGAGCATTATATGAGATCCCAGTCAGTGCCAGAGTCCAGCCCTGTAGATGCGTTGTGGGAGACACGCGAGGCTCCCGCTCGTGTGAAAGGAGCATTATACTAGAACATTACATCTTTCCATCACAGCAGCAGTACAATACTGGTGCAGAGCCAACTCCTAATGAAGTCTGCTATATTCTCATAGCAGCTATTAACCATGTCAATTTTTTCTGATCATTTGGAATACTAGCCAAGTTGACCAATTACTAGAATAAATGTTTATCTTAAAGAGGCCTTTATATCTGCTGATCAGGGAGACTCAATTGTAGTTAAAGCAGTTCTGTTTTTAACTCACTCCTACCCCCAGAAGGTATGTATTGTATACCTAAGAAATTTTTAAGAACATGCAGTATATAGAGAAAAGTATTGGGATGCAACCCCCTAGTCACTGTATTCAGGAGTTTCATTCAGTCCCATTGTGACAGGTGTATAAAATCCAGCCCCTAGCCATTCAGTCTGTAAGAAACATTACCAAGTGGGGCCACAGCATGTTGAGGCAGAGTGCATAAAAGTCAGCTCTGATGACTCCAGAACTGTTCTAAACTTCCTCTGGTATTAATATGAGCACAAAAACTGTGCACCAAGAGTTTCATGGCATGGCCTTATGCTTCTGTGTGCTGAAGGGAGTGATGTAAAGCTCAACAATGTGAATGTGTTTCATGGAGTGAAAATCACACTTCTGTCTGACAGTCTCATGGAACAAGAATTCTGTTTGAAGACTTGTTGCACACTAAAAGGCTGCGTCCAGAGTAGGGCTCCCACCCCGTAATTCAGAGAAAGGTAAAACTCCTGTTTGTATGCAATTCAAATTTGTATGTATACAGAATCGCGGCACAATACAGTAGGAACGTTTCAGCCTGAATGGCCTTCTTCAGACTCTAGTACAAAATAAAGTATACAATTGTCAAATCATTGTGCATGAAGATCCAAATTACATAAACATCAAAACAGGACATATTATTCCATATTCATAGGTGTTATTCACAATAGAAAGGAGTACATAAGTCAGTGTCATGAAAATAGATCTAATATCAAACTGGTACTATGGCTGAACTGTTGTAAGTCGATGTATATGTACATAGGCCAAAGAAAATCATGTTATAGTGCAACAGCATATAAGGACATATAGTGGTAAGCCCGCTATAACACCAACAGGCGCTGTATGTGTGGTTAAGGAGATTATAGGTGTAACCAGAGGCCTAGGTTGGAGTCACCATGAATATAACATACGTTATATAACTAAATTATAGAGCAGACTTGCATCCCAAGGACCAGCCTTACCTGTTGCCGCTGAAGTAGTAAGGAGAATGAAAGAAGAAGCGCTCTGTAGTTAAACGCAGCTCATGCTGCATGAAGGAAGTACGCGCTGACAAGTGTCCGGCGCCCGCTTCAGCCATAGTACCAGTTTTATATTCTATCTATTTTCATGACACTGCGACTTATTCACAATAGAAAAAGAGTACATAACACCTATGAATATGGAATATATGTCCAGTTTTGACGTGTAATTTGGATCTTCATGCACAATGATTTGGCAATTGTATACTTTATTTTGTACTAGAGTCTGAAGAAGGCCATTCAGACCAAAACATTACTACTGTATTGTGAGGCGATTCCGTATACTGAATAAATACTAAATTTGAATTGCAAAAAACACCCAGTCTCATGGAACATCCACTGTTTGGTGTAAACAAGCAGAATGTTACCAGCCTGACTGCATTGTGCCAGCTGTAAAGTTTGGAGGAGGGATAATGCTATAAGAGGTTGTTTCTCAGGGGTTGGCCTAAGCCCCTTTGTTCAGTGAAGGCTTCATGATGCCAAGACAGTTTGGACAAGATTATGCTTCCAATTTTGGAAGAAACACCCTTTCCGTTCCAGCTTGCCTGTGGCCCAGTGCACAAACAAAGGTCTGTAAAGGCCTTTTTGGAAGTTAGGGGTTGGTGTGAAAGATCTTCACTGGCTCACACAGTCCTAACTAGAGATGAGCGAACATGCTTTTGGGATGAACTAGAATGGAGATTGAAAGCCAGGCCCTCTCATCCCAACATCAGTGTCCAATTTCACAATACTCTTCTGGATCAATAGGCAAAAATTCCCAAACATTTTGTAGAAAGCTTTCCCAGAAGAGAAACCGCTTTAGCTGAAAACAGTGGACCAAATCCGTATTAAAGAGGCTCTGTCACTTAGGTTACTAGGGCCAGTTTAGATAATCTTTCACATACCTGAATTGCAGAGTAGAGCACAGCCAGTTTTTGAGAAATTAAAAGTTTAAACAATATGCTAATTAGGCTTTGGAGCACCGGGGGGCAGGCTCTATCCTCTGGAGCACCGCATCTTCACCTCCCTCCCATGTCCGATGCATGCCCCCCCCTGGCCCTAATCCAACCCCTCCTTATCCTGATTGACGGCGCCTGCCCTGTAGTACTTAGGCGGCGCATGTGCAATAGCACTTGCAGTGCCAAACACTGCAAGCGCTTCCATTCCTCTGCGCACACGCCGTCACTTCCAGGCTCGGGGAAGTGATGGCGCGTGCGCAGAGGAATGGAAGCCCTTGCAGTGTTCGGCACTGCAAGCGCTATTGCACATGCGCCGCCTAAGTACTACGGCGCAGGCGTGGGATTTCAGCACTAGACCGAACGGTCTAGCGCTGTCAATCAGGATAAGGAGGGGTTGGATTAGGGCCAGGGGGGCGTGCATCGGACCTGGGAGGGCGGTGAAGATGCAGTGCTCCAGAGGATAGAGCCCACCCCCTAGTGCTCCAAAGCCTAATTAGCATATTTTTTAAACTTTTAAATTTCTCAAAAACAGCTGTGCTCTACTCTGCAATTCAGGTATGTGAAAGATTATCTAAACTGGCCCTAGTAACCTATGTAAAAATATACATATGTTACAACCAAGTGACAGAGCCTCTTTAACCCTTTCTACCCTGGAGGTTTTTTCGGTTTTTCGTTTTGCACTCCCTGCCTTCAAACAGCCATGACTGTTTTATTTTTCTGTTCAGATAGCTGTATGAGGGCTTGTTTTTTGCGGGACAAGTTGTACTTTCCAACGCCACCATTTAATATTGTATATGGTGTAGTGGGGAAAAAAACAAAAAAAAACAAAAAAAACACTATTCCGCTACAGTTCTACGGGTTTCTTATTTACAGTGTTCGATGTGCATTAAAACTGACCAGTTACTTTCAATCTACTGGTCAGTACGAATCCGGCAATACCTAATATGTATAGTTTTTCCTGCGTTTTTTGATAGTGATAAAATAATTAGAAAGTTGCCTTTTTTCTCTCCTTGCCATATCTTGACCCCTATAACTTTTTGGTATTTATGTGTATGGAGCTGTATGGGGGCTCATTTTTTGCGGGGCGATCTGAAGTTTTTATTGATACCATTCTGGGGTGTGTATGACTTTTTGATCACTTTTTATTTATTTTTTTTTTTAGAAAAAAAAAAAAAAGCGACAAAAAAAAGGCGAATCGCCATTTGGACACTTTTTCCACCACACAATTTGCCGTATTGGAATTTTTTTTTATATTTTAAAAGTACGGGTGTTTTCGGTCACGGTGATACCCATGATGTCTATATTTATTGTTATTTAGGTATTGATTTTTTTCATTATACGGAAAGGGGGGTGATTTGAACTTAGATATTTTTTATTTTTTATATTTTTAACTTTATTTTATTTTTTTCTATTTTTAAGCTCAAATATGAGCTGATATATTGTGTTTTTTTTTTCTTTATGAGCAATCCGGGATTTACTAGACTGAGATAAATCCATGAATTGCTCATTTCTTATCCTGGCCTGCCATCTAGTGGCCAGAATAAGAATTGCACTTTGAAAACTGTAATCCTCACCAGCGAGGATTACAGTTTTCATATGGTGTACAGACACCCCAATTGGCCACTCAGGGCATCTGTACACCCGTACGCTTCCGGGTTCAGACGCATCCTGATGCCGTGATCACGGCATCAGAAGGGCCTAGAAGACGCCGCCGATGGCGGTAAGTAGCGGCAAGTCTCTGCTGTTAGAAACAGCAGAGACTTGCCGGCCATGACGCCCGCCGCACCTGCGAGCGGGCGTCATGTCCCCGCACCGTACATGTACGGCGCTGGTCAGGAAGGGGTTAAGAGGGTTTATACACTGGCTAGGTCATTAGTATCCAATTGTTCGGGGTACAACACCCAGGAGCCGTTTTGAGAAAGCTGCAGTGCTCCTGTTAGCACCATTGCCTTCTCACAGTTCAACCACAGCGCTGTACATTGTATAGTGGCTGTGCTTGGTATCACACGCCATCTCGATCACTTGAATGGGGCCGAGCTGCTCTTAGGCCATGTGACATGAACATGTTGTCACTTGGCCTAGGAAAAGTAGAGAAGGCAAACAGCTGATCAGCAGGGTTCCTGGGTGTCTGACCCCCACTGTTGAGATACTGAGGACTAGAGTTGAGCGAACCTGCCTTTTGGCAGGTTCAGGTTTTAAGTGACATATGTAATGGATTCCGTTCTCACAGAACCCATCACGCAATTCAATGCCAGCATGCTGCATAATACAAGTGTATGGCAGCTCAGAGGGTTCCGTTCTGCTGGCCATACACTTGTATTATGATGACATGCAAAGCCAAATGCCTCTAAAGGAATTCTGTTTGGCATGCCAGAACTGAATTACATTATGGATACCATTAGAACGGAATCCATTACGTAATTCACTTACAACCCAAACCTTCCAAAAGGCAGGTTCGCTGAACTCTACTAATGACTATCCTGATAGGTTATCAGTATCAAAATCTCTGAAAATCCCTTTAACCCCTTCAAGCAACAGCCAGTTTTGACCAAATGCCAGAGCCCCATTTTTCAAATTTGACATGTGTAAGTTTGTGGCAATCACTTTGGAACACTTACTAATCCAAGCCATTCTAAGATAGTTCTCATGACATACTTTATGCTTCACTTAATACATTTTACCTTCGTGCATAATAAAGTCCCAAAATTTGCAGAACATTCCGAAAATAATTCATTTTCAAAATAAAAATTTCTCTGCTTTTAATATGGATCGTGATACTACATAAAAAATAGTTATTACTTTACATTCCCCATATGTCTACCATGTTTGCATAATTTTTGTAAACATTTTTTCAGGAAGTTAGAAGGCTTAAGCAAATTTTAATTTTTTTTTTAAAGAAAATTGCCAAAACCCACTTTAAGGACCAGTTCAGTTATAAAGTCACTTTTTGGGGCTTACATAGTAGAAACCACCTATAAATGACCCCATTTTAGAAACTTTGTTAACCCTTTAGGTATTCCACAAGAATTAAAGCAAAATTGAGGAAATTTTAAAAATTCATTTTTTGTGCAGATTTTCCATTTTGATATTTTTCTGTAACTGATCAAGGGTTAACACCCAAACAAATCTCAATATTTATTACCCTGATGCTGCAGTTTACAGAAACACCCCATTTGTGATTGTAACTTTCTGTATGGGCACACGGCAGGTCACTGAAGGAAACAAGCGTTATATTGTTAACAGAGGGCAGATTTTGCTAGAATGGTTTTCAGGTGCCATGTAACATTTGAAGAGACCCTGAGGTACTCCTAGAAAGAAAAAAAAAAAAAAAAAAAAAAAAAACACACACACACCACCACACACACCAAAAGTGACCCACCACCGCTCAAGGAATAAATCTAGGGGTGAAACGAATGCTTTGACCCAACAAGCATTTCATAGAATTTAGAAACACACGGCTATGAAAGTGAAAAATTTACTTTTATTTCCAAAATAATGTTGCCTTAGTCCCTTTTTTTTTTTAATTTTCACAAGGGGTAACAGGAGAAAATGTACCCCACAATTTATAATGCATTTTGTCCTGAATATGGCAACACCTCATACATGGTCAAACCGCTGTTTGGGGGCACAGCAGCATTCAGAAGGGAAGGAGTGGTATCAGGGTTTTCCAACATTTAATTATCTAAAATTGTTTTTAGGGGCCATAACATTTTTGTTTTTTCACCAGTGTAGGTGTGGGAGAGTTTTGTGGGACATGCTTTCTTTGGTATAATTTTGGGGTATAAATGTCCAACTTTTTATAACATTTTTTGCTGAGATGAAGTGGCTAAAAAAGGCAATTCTGTCAGTGTTTATTTTATTTTTATGAGGTTCCTCTTACAGTAAATATGAAATGATAATTTTATTCTGTGGGTTGATACGTTCTGATACAAAATATATAATTTTATGTTTTACTACTTTCTCAGCATAAAATCCCTTTTTGTTTAAAATAAAATGTATTTTGTATCCCCATATACTAAGTCCAGCACTTATTTTTTCACCAATGTAGCTGTGTGAGGGATTGTCATTTGCGGGACGAGCTGTTTTTATTGGTATCACTTTGTGGTACATATGACTTTTTGATCACATATTTTTGTGGAGGGGAGGTAACAAGGACAGCGATTCAGCCATTGCTTTTTGCAGCATTCAGCGCACGGGGTCACTAACATACTTTTATAGGTCAGGTCGTTATGGACACGGCAATTCCAGTTAGGTGTAGTTTTTTTTAATGACTTAGAAATGAATAGATATGACAATTTAGATATTTTTATTTAAATTTTTAATTTATTTTTATACTTTATCAAGACCCATTTGGATCTTGAAGATCCAGTGGGCCTGATGGCTATACAATGCATTTCAATAGTCACCGATTTCAGCCGTTGCAGCAGAGTGGCAGCTGTAAATTACAGCAGACATTCTGCTGATGGAAGTGGCTCCGTTCCTGAGCTGCTGCCATCGCCGGCTAGAGGAGATCGCTGCAAGGGGCAATGGGAGGGCAATTCCAGCACAAGGGGGCAATATAAATATCAAGGGCATGGAGGCACAGTGTGGTGGGGGGGTGTCTTACCTGATTTCAGGCAGTGATCTCCAGAGTGGAGATCAGCCTGAAACTGGCATTTCCACTCTAAAGAGCTCCGATTGGTTAGTCTGTAGACTAACCAATCGGAGCACTTGCCAGCAAGGGACCACTCTGATTGGTCCCTTGCTGGCTTCCCTGGTGAGAGCAGAGACTCCAGGGCTGTGACACTTTAGTGTCACAGCCCCAGTAAGCGGTTTGAAAGCAACTGTAGATCCAAATACATTAAGTCACTTGCAATTTGGACGTACAATTGTGTCAAAATGCGTGAAGGGGTTAATACCTATAGATTTAGAAAGGGATTGCATAAAAGCTTGTTTAGGCGTTTCAAAACTTCTGTCTGTATAGGCAAGTCTAAGGGTTAAAGGACATCTCCAAGATTATAAAATCTAGCCGTCCTGAAGTTCATGGATTTTGTAGTTTTTCTACAGAATGGTTTATGGAACTAGAAATTTATTATGCGATCATCATTTCTTAGGTACATGTAATATTATGTTACCTGCAATGGCCAATATTCAGTTCATAAAATTAACCCGTGCATCTGGGTTATCCACAAGTTAACAGAGGTATTTTAGGCCAGAATCCCATGAGCATATGAAGGACATACCTGTCTATATTACTCATGTGTTATGGCCCTACTGTGGGTTTAAGGGTATGACCACATGGCACAGCTGTGTAGCAGCCACTCGGGTTAGGGAACACATGTGGCCAACCACATATGGTTACCGCACACAATCATGTATTTGGGGGTAAGTTTTTTTGTCCCCGATTGTTTATGGACTGTTTGAACCGAACAGTTGATACGTGGTAAAATATGTGAAACATTTACCGCAAGCAGCTGAAACTGTATAGCCAATGCAGTCAGCTTCTGCAAGCGGGTGGGCATGTTTTACATGTGGGCAACTGTTCATCCAACCAATGTAGTCACAACTTGGAAAGTGCCAAGTCTGTCTCAGAAACCCATTTCCCCATTGATTTCTATTAGGAACTGCAGCATGACCGCACAGTGTGGTCGAACCCTAAGTGACCAAAACTCACAGCATAAGAGATCCCATTATGCTGGGAGTTTGGGTCAGTTAAACCCACAGGCAAGCAGTGACACATGCACACAATAGATGGATAATATGCCCTGCATGCACTTGTAGATTTAATGAAGAGCATTTTTGTCTCCCCTCGAAGAACGAAGGTCAAATTCACACATGTGTTTAGTTATTAGACTAACAAGAGTCCTGTGTCTATGACCTGCCAGATAAGTCTGGTTGCTTACACAAACAAAATAAATTCAGAATGACCAACTGCATAGCAAATTTTTATAAATTTTGGCATTTGTACAGAGAAATACAAAAGTTAACTGATTACCCAAGTACTACTGCTGAAGCAACAAGATCTTCCAAACTGCAGAAGTCATACACAACACACATCATACCTCCCACAAAACTAAGTGCAGACATTTGGGGCGCTGGGTTCCCTTACTGCATCTTTTCGGGTTGCTCTTCAGGCACTTCTGGATGTTCAACCAGCTGAGGCGCAAAAGGGCCCACCAACCATGTTAAGGGAGTGTTCGCAACTACATAGCTTAAAAGCTCATTCACATGGTCATTGACTTTTGAGGCTTGTTCTCTGCTTTGTGCCAGAATTCCTGAAGAAATATCTCCGAATGAGTGAGCGGAGGAAAAGGAAGAATGCAGGTCTTGAGCAGTTTGCCGTAGCTGCTGCATGCGATCCTGTATGTTAGCGGGAAGGCCTTGTGCCCCAGATACCAGAGTAAAGCAAGTAGTTTGTAGTTGCATGGTCAGCGTACGGGTCATGGTTAAAACTCGAGAATCCAATGGCTGCAGTGACAATTTTAATAGATTAGCACTTCAGCTCAGCAGAGCTTCTCAGTTACATAGATCAAATATTCAATATGTTCAATTTACAAGTCCTAGCAAACCCCCCTCATAAGCTGCAGGAACTCTTAAAGGGAACCTGTCAGCTCTGAAACATCCTCCAAACTACAGTAAGCGTTGTATAGTGTAAGTGACGTTGAGTCCAGTTATGTAATTTTTATCTTCATACTCACTTCCATTCTGACGCTGTGCTCCCACAAACCTGCAGTAAAATGCACTCACTGGACTCCAGTGCTCACTCACATAATGGAGAGGACTCAAAGAAGAGTCCAGTGAGTGCATTTTACTGCAGGTTTGTGGGAGCACAGCTTCGGAATGGAAGTGAGTATGAAGATAAAACTTACATATTCGGATTCAGCATCACTTACACTATATCTCTTACTCTAGTTCGGGGGGGGGGGGGGGGGGGATGTTTCGGAGATGACAGGTTCCCTTTAATTGAGAACCAAAAGAGATCCTCTGATCATTTTACTAGGTTAAAGGGGTTTTCCAGGATTAAAGAGGTTCTCCCAAGTTATATTTATTGAGGACCTACCCTCAATATCAGGTTGGCGGGGGTCCTACACCTGGCACCCCCGCCGATCAGCTGTTTGAAGAGGAGGCGTGCGCCGTACCAGCGCTGCCTCCTCTTCATTGTTTACATGCTTGCCACAACACCAGCACGCGCCTCCTTTTCAAACAGCTGATCGGCAGGGGTGCCGGACCCCCGCCGATCTCATATTGAGGACCTATCCTGAGGATAGGTCATCAATAAATATAACTTGGAGAACCCCTTTAAGTATTCAGTCAAACCAGCCAGGGACTGGAGATGGCCAAGGAGGGCACAGAACTAGTGTGGCAGGAAGCAGGCAAGTATGAATCTTTCAATAGGTCATAAATGCCATAAGGGATAACTGACGATTTAAGTAAGGGCTCATTCACCTGACCATATGGTCGCCGTGCCTGCTTTACAGACTACAAGTAGCGGGTCTCCAATACATTGTCACTGGTCGTGTGAACTCCATGTTGCGGTGCGGACCTATTGACTTGAATGGGTCCACGATCCACAAGATACGGCAAAAGATATGAAATGTCCACAGAAGGGTTTGAGCGTTTCCGATGGCTTCAGATTCATGCCTCCGCTCTGCAAAATGTAGGACATATCCTATCTTTAACTGTATCTTGCAGATCACACATCTATTCGAGTCAATGGGTCTGCACTGCAGCATGGAGTTCACACAGCCATTGCTTGTGTATTGTGGATCCACTGTTTTCAGTCTGCAACACGGGCACAGCAACAATATGGTTGTGTGACTGAGCCTAGATTCCAAACAATCCCTTTAAGACAAGTAAAAAAAATAAAAAAAAAAAAAAATATAATATATAAATATATATATATATATATAATTATATATATATATATATATCTATCTATCTATCTATATATCTATCTATCTATATCTATCTATCAGGAGGTGGTAATCGATAATTGCAGTGAACTTCAATAGTCAACTTTTACAATACCTGGTCATGTTCTCTCTCACCATCTACAGATTCAGTCTTTGACTGTTTGCGACTCCATTCCAGCCACAGCTGGTGCAGTTTCTCTTGGCCACCATGAACACTCTGCTTGACAGTCTCCATCTTTACAAAAAAAGATTGTTAGGATTAAAAAAAGAATGAGAAAAAAAAAAAAAAAAAAAAAAATTTACACAAAAACAGAACAAAAAAAAATTGAAATATTTAAACTTCTAATGGTGCATTGAGTCCTACCAGGTCAATAGTTTGGTGCAGCTGTGCTAGAGTCTCCACAGCATTGATTTGGGCACTCCTCACCTTGCCCAAAGAATGCTGGTATGCACGATGACGGAGACGAGAAGACAAGGAACCCAAACGAACATAGTAACTTTGCTGTTCTTTTTGTTGTTGAAGTGGGGCTACTTCAAATCCCTCCACAGTTGAAGCAAGTTGAGCTATTAAAAAATAAAAAATTGTAATAGATAAAAATCAAATATACAATGGACAGAAGCCAACAGATGATGTAATAGGAAAGACTTTCACAGCAAATAATGGACACAACTTGAATTGTACAAAGCTTCTTGAAAGTGATAGCTGCAATTTAGTTGGTTGACATTGGCAAATGCGCAGCTCTTCCTTTCCATTTTTCATGATTACAGTAGAGCATCTGGGTAGTGCATGGACAAAAAAAACAAAAACAAAAAAACAAAACAAAACCAGAACATTCGTGTGAATGAGCCCTAAAAAGGGATCAAATCAGATTGTTCTACAGACACTAGGATGGTATCACACAACCAGGTTGAAGACAGACCGCATGAACCCCCCCCCCCCCATTCGTCCCCAGGAGTTCACCATATTAGTACCATGGTTCTCCTGTCCCTTCCCATCAGTAGTGGATGTAGCAGCAGCCTTAGCCTTCTCCCCCACAACAGTCTCTACATATAATCACCTTCCATACGTTATCACAATGCACCCTCTGCTGGACTTCAGCTACTTGCGGCAGTCTATGGCTCTCTATAAAATGGCTTTACAGCCAATATCGTGGTGACAGCTGTCATACAGCCATTAGAAAGTGGTCCAACGAGAGCTGCCTAAACCTGTAGCCCTCACTCCCTAAAGGCTGTATCTGTTTTAGAATAGCCAACATGGTGATCCTGGTCTTGTTTAAAAGCTTAAATTGTCAGCTATATCACAGCTCTAACCTGTAATATTTCAGGCTACAGTTGGGCTAAAACAGTCTCTCCCCCCTCCCTCACTTTAGTCAGATGTGATCTCAGCCCGATGTCATCTAGAAGATACTTTCCAAAATCTATTTAGGGGCCAGTTCAGTTCTGAAGTAGATTTGAGAGGCCTTTGTACAAGAACCACCCATAATTTAACCCATTTTAAAGAAGGCCACCCCCTCAAAGTATTCAAAACGGCATTTAGGAAGTGTGTTAACAGGAATATATTCATACATAATTACATAAAATTTAAAAAAAAGTGTAATTTCAAAAGATATTAATTCTAAACAATTTTCCCGACATTTGAGATACCCTTTCAAGTTTGCAGAGGCCATGAGGTGCAAATCAAAAAAGATATCCCGCTTTCTCTACTTCCTGTGATGCAGCATTGTCATAGGAGGGAGTGGTTATCAGCGATTGACAGCATTGTTTATAAGTGTGCATAAAGATAGCCATCAGTCACTGTTAACACCGCCCTCCTGTGATAAAGAAAACAATTTTTACTGAATCTTTTCCCACAAAACTATCAATCTGCTCAGCTTCCCCTGCTCTATAACATGGTGCACTCAGACTGCACTGCATTCTATAAGGGCTATAGCTTTTATTTTTGTTGACTGAGCTATGAGGGCTTTTTTGCGGCATAAGACAGTTTTTATTAGTTCAATTTTTTGGATCGCTTTTTATACCATTTTTGGGAGGCGAGGTGTGCAAAAACTGCAATGGTCAGTATTTTTATGGGGTTCTCTATGCAGTACATATGATAACTGTTCTGTGGGTCAATATGGCGATCCCAAATTTCTATAGGGTGTTTTTTTTTTTTTTTTTTTTTTTTTTACACACTACTTTTGCAGCATAGTCATCTCTTCATTAAAAATAAGTTATATTTTGCATTGCAATACACCAACATCCATTCTTTCACCAATGTAACTGATGTCTTTTTGCACTGACAAGGTGTAGTATTTATTGTTTTATTGGGGTAAATCTGACGCTTTGATCACCATTTTTTTTTTATTTTTATAGCATTCACCACACAGGATTAGTAACATGATCCTTTTATAGATCAGGTCATTACGCATGCAGCGATACCAATTATGTGTAGTGTATTTCATCTTTTCATTTTTAAATCAATTATAAAACCAGCAGACATGGGAAGGGGCAATTTATATTTTTATTGATTTACTTTACACTTTTTTTTTTTTAAATCCAGTGGGGCTGATAGCTGTGCAATACTCTATGGCATAGTATAGTACGGTCAGTTGACACTAAGCCTGATCAGACCCTCAGGGTCTGTCTGATTTAGATACATGGCAAGCCTGGACGCCTTTGTAATGCGTCCAGTCAGCCGCAGCCATTGCAGCACGGCAGCCTGATGGGGGAGAGCGTCCTCCCTCTATTAACCCCATGGATGCCACAGGTAGCTACTGACCGCAGCATCTAAAAGGGCTGTATACCCAGGATCAGTGCCAGCATGGATCTGTCATTGCAGCAGAGTGTCAGCTGTATGTTACGTTCCTGAGCAGCTGCCATCACAGCCACACAGGGGCTGGCCTGCATGGAGGGCAGCAGGGAGCATCGGGCCATGCCCGATTTCAGGCTCTGATCTCTAGAGTGGAGATCAGATCCTGAAACCAGCATTTTACACTACCACTCCGATTGGCCCCTTGCCAGCTTCTCCCATGTCTCTGCTACAGTTAGGATGTAGCTATACGTCTGATTGCAGCAAGTTAAATGCAATCTGGAAGTACAGCTACATCCATTTGCAGCAAGGGATTAAAGGCAACACGTCACTGAAATGTTTCTGCCACTTAAAACCAGATAGTGGCACTAATTTTTTTCTGATTGCAGATGTTTTTATACCATTTCTTGAAATTGAAGACAGAGGCTGCCATCCTGCCCGATCTGTTCTTAATTGCATTAAGGCCTCTTTTACCCGAGTAAAAGGGTGGGAGTTCTATATTGTGCGTTTTTAATGCAGCCCTGGCTCCATAGAAGTAAAGGGGCTTGCGTGAAAAACTGAAGATATCGGGATGCAATGCGTTTTTCACTGATAGTTGCTTAGAGATGTAGATTTCTTTTATTGAAGAAAGAAGTGAATCAACCCTTAAAGGGGTTGGCCACCCTAAGTATCAAAAATCCAAAGTTCCCCCAGACAATAGCCAACACTATGAAGTATTTCTCAGGTGACATGTACTGGCTGTACTTCATTTATCTAACCTGTTCACCATGACACACTTCCCTGGAGGAGCTCCCTCAGACAGGCTGTGTGGGAGGAGCAGCTGCAAAGTGAAAGTAACAATCCCAGCATGCACTGCAGCAAGCATGTCTAGAGGAGCAGTCACATGACCTCCCTGCCCACCTGTGTTCCAATAGAGACAAGAGCCCCTTAGATAATATCAATAACCCAGTTATCAGTGAATAACTGTTGTACAGACATAGCAATAGAAAGAATGCCCCAGTCCCAACCCTTTTCATAAATTTGCTGTGGGGCCCAGTCATTTCTAGTTGTGCCACTGGATGTAAGCCAAAAATAGAAAGGGGGGGGGGAAAGAGTTATCATTTCCCTTGTTCCTAAAAAGTGGCGTTAAAAAGTTGCAAACTATGGGACAGATTTATCAAAACTGGTGTAAAGGAAAACTGGCTTACTTGCCCATAGCAACCAATCAGATTCCACCTTTCATTTTTCAAAGCTCCTTTGGAAAATGAGGTGAAATCTGATTGGTTGCTATGGGCAACTAAGCCAGTTTTCCTTTACAGCAGTTTTAATAAATCTCCCTCTATGTGTTTGCAAATTTTTAACTGCGTTTTTTTTTTTTTTTTAAAGGGCGTGACAAAGGCAGAGACAGGGCGTGACCAGTCACCCCAACAAATTTATGTTAATTTCACCAGTTTTCTGACTCAAACGTAGCCAGTAATCTATGGCAGCTCAAACAGGAGGGGGGGGGATCACACATCACTATATATAATGTACAGGGGGGTCCACATCACTATAATATATATATATATATATATATATATATATATATATATATATATAATGTACAGGGGGGGTCACATCACTATATACAATGTACAGGAGTTCACACATCACTATATACAGTGTACAGGGGGGGTCACATCTGTATATACAGTATAAAGGTGGTCACTGTACAGGGGTTCACAGATCTCTGTATGCAGTGGTGGGGGGTCACATCAGTATATACAGTGTATGGTGGTGGGGTCAACTATTACTGTATACAGGGGGCACATCACTATATACAGTATAAAGTGGTGATCACATATCACTGTATTGGGGGCATCATATATCACTATATACAGTGTGCAGGAAGGAGAGGGCACATATTTACAGATGACATCAGTGACTGCTGCTGATATCACTGACCTCAGCCATACTGACAGCTCAGAAGGGGTTAAAGCTCCTGACCTGTTGGTCTGGCTGGAATAAACATGTCTGTGATAAGATCACATTGCAGAGTGGTCATAGACAGGACAGACACTAGGATTGCTCACACTGTTGTCCACAGCACCTTCCTGGCTCTGCTACATCACTGCAGTCAGTGAGGTCCATCACAGATTCTCCTCAGTCTCTCTTCCTCTTGCAAAGTTTCTTTATTTCAGCTTCTAACAAGTTTCTCTGCTAATCCCCTTCAGCCCTGTATAGTCTGGACTGCAGTCACAGCAGAAGGAAACCTCTGACACAAGTAGGGTGCCTTTAGGACCCAGGAGCAGCACACTCCTTCCATGGACTAGTGCACGTGCAGGCATGGACGAGACAGGCAGCTATGAGAGCAGCACAGAGGGGGCTTGGCTTCCAATAGCAAGGGAACCAGGCAGATCTGCTGCAGAAGATATATGAGGAAGTTTGTCTCCCTGCTTTCTTTAGAGTTTTAATAAGTGCTAACAAAGTGGCCAACCCCTTTAAGGAATCCTTACAGGACTAGGATGGTGCAGGCACAGCTCCTGCCAACAATGAATGTTCCCTGTAAAATATAAGCAACGGTTGGCTGCAAAGGGGTTTTTACATAAGATCAGTTCCTTTGTAGGCCCCTCAGCCTCCTGGCCTGCAAGGTCTATGAGCTCATTAGGTGTATTGTTTTGGTCAATCTCCTTCCCACAAATAAAATTTAAATGTGTATTCCAAGATATTAATACTGATGGTCTAGCCTCAAAATAGGCCATTAACGGGGTTATCCCACCTTCTGTTTTGCGTGCCGTGGCTGCTCTCTCCTCTTGAAAAAAAAAAAACCTCAGTCAGTGGGTGCCGACTTTCCTATTGAGTGACAGCCAAATCAGCGCTCTGCTGACGTAATCCCCCTGCTTCCTTTATGCGTGTGCGTGCTCCTGTCTGAGGCGGAAGTGACAGAGGCGCACGATAGAGAGGTCGCGCATGAGCAGGCTTTACAGCTGAAGAAATGACAGGATGAACTGGTTTCACTGCAGATGTGCGGTAATGCAAGAGGAATAAAGATACGAAGGGAGGCAAGAGACTGACTGCGCATGCATGAAATATGCACAATCCCATTAAACTGGCCGTCCAGTCTACAAGAAGACAGGACACCACACAAGCCATTGGCAAGCACATGTACACAACTCAGAGGAAGAGAGGAGGAATTGATTACAACACGTATTTGGTAAGTTGAATGCGGGGGGATAAACACAATAATTGAAACTTCATTACATGGGATAACCTCTTTAGTATCTGATCCCCAATCCGATGTTTAACCCCTTCAAGACCAAGCCAGTTTTCACCTTAAAGGGGTATTCCCACCTCACAAATTTAGTTTGTATAGTTAGATATAGCCATACCAGTATTACTAATAGAATGTATTTATATAAAATGTATCGTTTGGAAGATTTCCCTATTTGTATATCCATTGTCCCACACACATCAGTCAGGCCGTTGCCCCCGGTTACAGCCACCACGGCCATGTAGTAGTGGTGGCCGGCTTATTCTTGTTCAAACCCGCTCTGAGGTAACTGCTGTATTGTGAACACACATTGCATGAACATGTGGGGAGACATCTTAGGGTACTCTCACATGTGGTCAGGATCCCTCCAAAATGCAGACTTTATAAACGGATCCTGCTCCATAGAGATGAATTGAACTTGGAACAGGATCCGTTTCTCTGCATTTTGGAAGCGCAGACAAAAATGCTACAACCCTAAGATGTGTCTCCGCATGCTCATGCGATGTGCGTTCACAATACAGCAGTTACCTCAGAGCGGGTTTGTACAAGAGCAAGCCGGCCACCACTACTACATGGCCACGGTGGTCGTAACTAGGGGCAACAGCCTGACTGATGTGTGTGGGACAATGGATATACAAATAGGCAAATCTTCTAAATGGTACATTTTATATAAATACATTCTATTAGTGATAATATTGGTATGGCTATATCTAACTATACAAACTACATCTGTGAGATGGAAATACCCCTTTAAGGACCAAGCTACATTTTTTCAAATCTGACGTTTCACTTTATGTGGTAATAACTCTGGAACCCTTTAACTTATCTAAGCGATTCTGAGAGGTTCTCGTGACACATTGTACTTCATGTTGGTGGTCAATTTGAGTTAATATGTTTCACCTTCAAAAAAAAAAAAAAAAAAAAAAAAACAACAAACACAACCTATCTTATTGTAGCTGGGTCATGTGACCAACTCCCTGACCTCCAACTGACCCAGGACAGAAAGCCAGTCACTGCTCTATTCATTCCTATGGGAGCCTTACTTTCAGTCTCATAGGAATACATAGAGAATTAGACTTCCTGTCCACACAAGTCTGTGTGAGTCGGTGGGTCTAATTGCTGGTCACATGACAGATAAGAAACTTTAGGATGAGTATCACTGGCCTGGGCGGGGCTAAGCTCCGTTCACATGAATGGAGCTTAGCCACGCCCAGGCCAGTGATAGTAGTCGTGATGTCACTGGCCTGCGGTAAACACAGAGAAGGCCACAGGGCTCCTGCAGCGCCGCTGCCTTCTCAAACAGCTGATCGGCAGGGGTCCCGGGTGTCAGACCCCCGCCGATCAGATGCTGATGATCTATCCAGAGGATAGATCATCAGTTTTAAAGGGGTTCTGTAGTTTTTTCAGACTCCAGCAGCCCAAATGCTGCTGCTTGCAGTCTTTAGTGTTTGGGAGTATGTATCCCACTTTGTTGCCACCAATATGCGACAAACTGCACCTGCAGCCCTGCGTGCACTTGCATGGGGATCATGCGGTATGGTTCAGTCTTTGCCTACAAACACGTGATGTTCCATGCCCCCTCGGGGTGTGTAGGATTACGTATGGCACGGTTTTTCACAGACGCCTCCTGTCCATGCGGCACGGAAAGTGAGAGGGTAGCCCACACGATCCCTGCGTGGTGCTATGCTCACTGACCAGCTGAGAGATCCTTTTTGCTAATGCCAACGAAACAGTCTATCAACCCAGTAGTACTGCCACCAGCTCTCATTTGATACAACTCCAGTCCAGATTATAGCGGGTGAACAGCCAACCCTATGTAGTGTATAACAATATTACCAAGAACACGGACGTGGGGATTTGTGATAGAGATACAAGAACAGCACAAGATCAAATTATATATTTAATCTCCTTAAGGGCTCACTAGATATAACTATATACCACAGCAAATGGATACAGCAGTCAGATATGCAAATACAAGTGGTATGGTACAACAGAATAATCAGTTACCAGAGAGATGGATAGTCCGTTAAGATGATTTCTGGGTTGCTGTAAGGCCTGGCTGTAACCACATGGGGGGCAGTGATGTCAGCAGCTTGTTAAAGGGTCCCTCCAAACACCAATGCTCCAGGTGAGGTGACCCCCCCCCCCTCCAGAGAAAGACAATGGCCTCTGTTTTCTGGGGCCTTTTGTCCTGCAGCCAGCTACTCCCCTCCTCCCCTGGGAGGAGTCAAACCCCCCCCCCCTTATCCCAGCTCTGGTAGCAAAAAGCTCCACAAAACCAATATGGCCCATAGCTCCAGACTGGGAGGTCACAGGGAAAGGGTTCTGGTACTAACTGACCCGCCTGAGTTCTGGCTACAGGTGGAGACCAAACACGACACACTTATCAGGTTCCTGCTTGGAGATCTCCGTATCTCTGCTTCCTGACATGTGTTCACTACCTTATGGACATGTACCTGTCCCTCTCTGTACCCGTCTTGCGAATATATGATTGGCTTACGCTTGTGATAAACAGCCAGTCCATAATTCTTTATTAATTCCTGGCTCCAATATGTCTGGAAAGTAGGAATCATTTCTAACAAGCTGATAGCTCCCTGTGGGCAGTTCTTCCTCTGGAGAGAGCTTTGGTTCCAGAATAGCTGGGAGAGGTGTGAATTGTATACAAGGGACCTGCTTTGAAGGCAGGACTCCCTGCGGTGTTTACGCCATCTGCTAGGTGCCAGCAGATGGCTGTGATTAAATCATGGCTAAAACCTGGATCATGATTCCTTATTCCTCACAATTTGTATTTTCTTATGAAAATTATAATGAACACCAATCGGAAAAAAAAAAAAAAAAAAAAAAAAAAAAAAAACACACAACCTGGTATGTCAAAATGGTTCCAGTGGGGAAAAAAAAAAAAGCCTACAAACAGCTATATAGATAGTTGAATGTTTAATTGGGGAGTCACTGAACAGCCACCTTGATTATAGGGATCTGTAGGTCTTTGGCCACTGGACAGATAAGCTATGAATTTTAAATTTATAATGGGAAAGATTTGGGTCATGTAAAGGGATAAACAAGCAGCCTATTGAAGAGCAGTCTGATTAAACAAAGGTTTTAAGAGTATCATTCAAGTAGCATAATGTGCTGTAACCCTACCAAGCATACAGCAGACAAAATAAGAAATCTGTTTGTAAAAAAGAACAAGTTGGTCTAGCTACTCACATAGCTCTTCATCCGTCATAGGAAGGTAATGATCGACCCACTCTTCGGATTTTCCCAAGACTGTATCCAGACTGCTGGTTACAAACTGTGCAACTTGCGTATCCATCACTGTTGAGACAACCGACCGAGTCACACCCATGCTTCCCTGCACCGCACCAGCTGCCAAGCCCATTATACCAGACATTGCACTTGTAACAGTGTCACGGGCACCAGTCACTGTGTTGGTCACGACACCAACTACTGCATCACGTGCTCCAGTCACCAGCTCTTTGGTGTTCGATACAACCTGTATAAAGACATATCGTGTCACTAGTATTCTACGTCAGGACTGCACAGTTATAGGGGGTATCCCACAGACAACATCCTTAAGCTTCTTTCACACCACAGTAGTTTATGCGGGATCCGAGCCTCATTTTGCCCATTAATTTCTATGGGGCCGCAAAAGATGCGGACAGCACACCGTGTGCTGTCCTCATCTGTTGCTCCGTGCCACTGCCCTGCAAGAAAGAATAGAACATGTCTTATTCTTGTCTGCAATTGCGGACAAGAATAGGCATTTCTGATATCCCCCACATGTGCAGTCCGCAAATTGCGGAAAGCACATGGGCAGCTATCAGTGTTTTGCGGATCCGCAAAACACAACATTCATGTGAAAGAAGCCTTATCCATATCAAAGTCAGTCTCAAGTGTATGGAGCAGAGGACATGCATACATACTTCCACTCCATCCAGGGGTTCAAGCGATAAGACCCTACAATATTTTAATTATTTGAATTGAAAAATGTCATTCAAAACAAGAAAATGTAATATTAGTTCTTAACAAAATGGGTTCTCACACAGCTTGGTTGGTAGAAAAATGAAAAAAGTTATGGGAGTCAGAATATGGAGACAAAGAAATCTATTAGAAAAAAAAAAGCCCATTAATGTTTTGGATTTATCAAAACATTAACAAAATACATTTGGCATCTCCTTAATCGTAGTGACCTGCTGAATAAAGTTATTTCATAGTGAACACAAAACCCTAAGAACAATGGTGAAATGGTTTTTTCCACCCTTCAGTGTCATGGCAAGTATGTCTTTGCAATGTGAGAAACCACTAGCATTTATTTCCATGCCGCATACGGTTTTTATGGCCTTCAGGGGTATTTTCTTCTGAACAATTATATGACGCTCACCTGTCAGCGTACCCCATCGTAACCAGTCACTGGCCTCAGCAATCACATTCTATATACATCACATGGCCAAAATTTATACCAGAATTGCCGTTCCATTCTGCCCGTGTAGTACACTAATGTCACATGTAGATACACTAAGTACTAATTACGGTAACTTTACAAAATGCCTGAGCATTCAGCACTTACCTTCTCAGTTGGCTGCTGAAGAATGGGAAGTGTGGATTCCAGTTTGTCTAAACCTTTGCAGGCAAGATCATTAGCTGTAGCAACTAAGAAAAATACAAGTTTTAAAAAAAAAAATGCCAAAGGGAACCTGTCATTTAACTACCTAACCCACTGTTTACCATTCATTCAGCAGTCATTTCTCTAAGGGCAGTTTCACACAAGCCAGTCCATTACGGGATTCAGGCTGTGTGTGATCCTCCATCCTGGACTTGCAGGAGCACACAGCATTATCAGGATTTATAACTGACAAGGCAGTCACTATGACCCTTTAGAACAGGGGTCCCCAACCACCGGGCCGCGGCCCAGGACCGGTCCCTGAATCGATGTCTGCCGGGTTGCGGTGGCAGGGGACAAGGAGATGAGCACTTCCATTGCAGAAGTGCTCATCTCCATAGTCATCTGTATCGCCGTCCTCAGGGCGGCGATACGGATGCCTGTGCTGCGGCAGGGGAGGGAGAGGCGTCTCCCCTGCCTGTTCCTCTGATAGGCTACAGGCACTAGGCCTGTAGCCTATCAGAGGCCAGCTCAGGCGGCGCGATGACGTCATCGCGCCGCCTGAGCCGTACAGAGCAGGACACAAGCCGGAGGAGGCCGCACAGAGCAGGACACAAGCTGCTACCAGCACCATGGAGGTAAATAAGTTTTTTTTTTTTTTTTTAAATTGGACAACACTGAACTTCTTACTGGCACTGTGGGGGCACTTCTTATATTATTGAGGGGGTATTTATGGGGGACACATTTTATTACCATATTTTTGGAGGGCATATATGGGGCCCTTCTTATTGGAATATTATTGGGGCATCTATGGGGGTCCTTATTGGAATATTGTTGGGGGCATCTGGGGCACTTCTTATTGGTACATTGAGGGCACTGTGGGGCATCTATGGGGGCACTTATTGGTATATTGGGCGGCATCTATGGGGCACTTTTCACTGGCACATTATTGGGGGGGCATCTACTGTGGCCTCAAAGAAGAGGTATTTTATATGGGGGGCTCTGTAAAGGGGCATTATTAATATGGGGAAATGGTCTACCGAGAAACCGGGCCTCGGTGCAAAAAAGGTTGGGGACCACTGCTTTAGAAGTAAGGTTAAGCAAAGACACAGATTATAAATCATGTTAATGTCATGCGCTACTGCAAGCCCAGAACAGAGGATCACATCCACACAGAGCGATTCCCATAATGGACTCACTTGTGTGAAACAGCCCTAAGGAGTATAGAGACCCCTTTCTCCATTCGGATAGCCACAGTATATTGTAGCTGCTCAATGTTTATCCCGGCTTTCCCTAGCTTGTATGAAAGTTAGATTCAATATGTCACAAGTCCCAGGTTCTCCATAACCCTACTTCCCAACTTTTGACTTGGCTGTCCAAATCCTTTTAATCTTATCCAAAACTATGTATTGACAGCAGCACCTAGGGCAAGCTACAGCCCTCTATTGGCTTCACTCAACTACTGCAAGTGGAGATCCTGGGCCTGGTGATGTCCTACATTAGATTGTGCCCATGTTGTACAGCGCAAGTATTTAAGGGCAGTTTAAGATGCTCTTTGTATGCCAGCTATATGATAGAAGCTATGAATGTTTATCACCTATAAAATCAAAATTCCCTAATAGGATATTTGAAGCGATCTTATCAGGAGGGAGAAGGAGCCGAGAGACACAGACTGCACCAGCTAAATAGACAGTTTCTAGATCAGCCCAAGTGCTTCATTCACATCCATACAAGTCAGAACTTAATGTCCTCCATAACCTTGGGGGCTACTTCCAAGTTAGAAGGGTAGGATGCAGATTCACCTCTACTTTCTGCGTACAGTGGATGGGAACTAGTCTCCATCCACTAGCTCTGGGAGAACTGCAAAGTAAAGATACAATACACAGAGTGACAAGTCATAATGTCTAGACACCATACTATTGATTTATACAAAGTTTGGAAACATGGTTATTACACTGGCTGACTTTAGACTTGTGCCAATGTCAGCTAAAGCTAACAATCTTGGTCCCTTCTTTCTATGTGCCTCAGTTTTTCTGAAAAATTATTTATGCAAATGAGCCTCTAGGAGCAATGGGGGTGTTGCCCTTACTCCAAGAGGCTCTGTTCCCCTCCTCTGGCCACACCCTCATCATGCTGATTGA
This sequence comes from Rhinella marina, assembly GCA_900303285.1. Lineage (NCBI taxonomy): Eukaryota > Metazoa > Chordata > Amphibia > Anura > Bufonidae > Rhinella > Rhinella marina. The sequence goes on from ONZH01014650.1 coordinate 30,487, forward strand.
CAGGGCCAAGCAGAGTTCACAACATCCTGCCTGGCCCTGTCAATTAACATGATGAGGGTGTGGCCCCAGGAGGGAGAACAGAGCCTCTAGGAGTAGGAGCAACACCCCCATTGCTCCTAGAGGCTCATCTACATAAAATGAAAGTTAATTTTTCCCAAAAACAGAGGCACATAAGAAGAAGGGACAAAGATGGTTAGTGTCAGCTGTCAGCTTAAAGGGAGTCTGACAGCACTTCTGGCCATGCTAGACTGTTGAAAGCACTAAGGGCTGCGGGAGCTGGAAAACAGAAATTACTTACCGGTAATTGTTTTTCCAGATACCCATGACGGCACCCATGCGTCTTAGGACCTCCCATCTAGGACAGGAAACCTGCTAAAGATATAAAAAGGTACACACCCCTATCTCACCTCAGTTATAGAACATTACTAGACTCCGGAGGCAAGAATTTACTTAAACTAAATGAGATCAACATCTCTCACTATAATACTCTCACTTTAATATATATTTATTTTTTTTTGGGCGGGCAAATTCTCGGGGTGCCGTCATGGGTATCTGGAAAAACAATTACCGGTAAGTAATTTCTGTTTTCACCCTCACCCATGAGACTGAAAAATTAACAGTTAGGGAGGGACTACTGCCTGAAGTACCTTCCTCCCGAAGGCTGCATCCGCGTTCAGGTTTAGCCTATAATGCTTAAAAAAAAAAGGTATGTGGAGAGCTCCACGTAGCTGCCCTACAGATTTGGGCCAGAGAAGCATCCGCTTTCTCTGCCCAAGACGTTGCCACAGATCTCGTGGAATGGGCACCAAACCCAACCGGAGAAGGGAGGCCCTGAGAGGTATACGCTAAGATGATAGAGTCCTTCACCCACCTAGCAATGACCCTAGAGGAGGCTTTCTTCCCCTTGAAACGCCCTGAGAACTGCAAGAGAAGATTTTTGTCCTGTCTCCACTGTCTTGAGGCTTCTAGATAAGTTATCAAACATCTCTTAACATCTAGGCAGTTAAACCTTCTAAGTCATTCGAAGGATTGGGGCAAAAGGAGGGGAGTACTATATCCTGGTTTTTGTGAAAGTCCGACACTACCTTCGGCTGGAAAGAATCTAACGGCCTGATTAGGACTTTATCCTCAAGGATCCTAGTAGGAGGGGGATGAGCAGAAAATGCCTGGAGCTCAGACACTCTCCGCGCCGAAGTGATGGCCAGCAAAAAGGACAATTTGAGAGTTAATATTTTAATCGAAATGTCGGAGATCGGCTCGAATGGACTCGAGCATAGACCCCTCAGAACAGTGTTTAGATCCCATGGAGGGGAAAGATCTTATCCTGGGAAACACCCTAGCTGCCCCGTTTAAGAACCTTCTCACCCAGGAATGTTCTGCCAATTTAACATCGAAGAAATAGCTAAGGGCCAAGACCTGAACTTTTAAAGTGGCTGCTTTTAATCTCTTCTCCAGGCCTGCCTGCAGAAAATCAAGAATGCTGGAAACATTAGGAGGGTCAAGTGGATCAGGTTGAAACCCTATAAACTTAATAAAGGTCTCCCAGACAGAGAGTATTTCCTAGCTGTAACCGGCTTCTTGCTTTTTAATAAGGTGGAGATTACTGACTGGGACAACCCCCTACTGGACCAAATCTGCCTATCAACATCCATGCCTTAAGTTTTATAATCCCTGGACTGGGATGAAGGAAGGGACCCTGGCTCAGAAGGTCTTCCCTGGTCGGTAGGTGCCAGGGGAAGAACTGCCAGCTTCAGGATAGAGGAGAACCACGCCTTCTCCGGCCAAAAGGGTGCGACCAATACTATGGGCACCGAATCTCTTTCCACCTTCCTCAGAACTTTGGGTAGAAGATTCGTTGGAGGAAAGGCATAACCCTGTTCCCCTCTCCAGTCCTGAGCCAGGGCATCTATTGCTACTGGCCCCCCCCCAGGAGTTTAGGGAGAAAAATCTGCTCACTCTGCTGTTTCTTGAGGCGAACAGGTCTATCGAGGGTAGTCCAAACCTCCGCACAATCTGCTGGAAGACTTCCTCGTTTAGGGTCCATTCTCCCTGGCTTAGGGAAGAACGACTGAGGAAGTCGGCCACCTGATTCTGTTTTCCTTTTAGGTGAACAGCAGTCATACATAGCCTCCTTTCTTCCAAAAAACTCACAATTTCTTTTGATAACCCTAGCAGGGAAGTATTCCTGGTGCCCCCCTGCCGGTTCACGTATGCTACCGTGGTAGTATTGTCCGTGTACAGCAAGATGTTCTTCTCTAGCGTTGAACAAAAGGCCACTTGTAGTGCCAACAGAACTGCTTTTAGTTCTCTGAAGTTTGATGACTTTTTCCGGGTATTTAAGTCCCATCTGCCCTGCCAGGCTTCTCCCTGAGAGTGAGCCCCCCACCCCCAAGAACTGGCGTCCATAGTAAGCAAGATCGGGTTCTATATTGACCATTTCACTCCTCTGTCCAGGTTTTCCCCATTCAGCCACCACAGGAGGGAAACTTGAGTCTGAGAAGATAGATGAATCTTTTTGTTCAGGGAACCAGTGGAACCATCCCATACTTCCAGAATGTTTGACTGCAGTTCTCTGGAATGGCCCTGGGCAAATGGAACTGCAGGAATTGCTGATGTCATCAGGCCCAGAGTCGACATGGCCTGTCTGATTGTGCAATGATAGCAAAGGAACAACCACCAAATCCGCTGGAGAAGCTGTTCCTTTTTCTTTAATGGTAAAAAGCTCTTTTCCTCTATTGAATTTAATAGGATCCCCAGGAACACACAAGACTGAGTGGGAACCATGTTTGACTTGGCCCAGTTTATCTTCCAACCTAAGCCCTCCAGTGTCGAGCACATCAATCTCAGATTGCTGAGGAGTTCTTCTTTTGACTGGGAAAATACCAGGAAGTCGTCCAGGTAAGGGACTAGGTGTAGTCCCTTCAGCCTGAGAAAGGCTGCAACTTCCGCCACCACCTTCGTGAATAATCTCGGGGCTTGAGAGATTCCAAAGGGGAGGGCCCCATACTGGAGGTGTACACACTGACCTTTTATCCAAACTGTAGTTCTTAGAAACTTCTGGGACGTCTGATGGATTGGGATGTGGTAATAAGCATCCTCGAGATCTATGCTTGCCATCCAACATCTGCTGGGGAGCAGGTTTACAGTAGATTTTAGTGTCTCCATACAGAATTTTTTGTATTTGAGGGACCTGTTTAGTTTTTTTAGATTTAGAATAACTGAATGTCCCGTTTGTTTTTTTACCATAAATAATGGGGAGTAAAACCCCTTCCCCCTTTCTACTTCGGGAACTAGAGACACTACTCCTTTTTGTAACAGGCTTAACATTTCTGATTCTAGAGCCAGTCTATTTGACACATCTGGGGGAGGATTTGGACAAACAAAATGATCTCGAGGGGGGACAGCAAATGCTATCTGAAACCCCTGTCTGATAACACTTAACATCCACTTGTTTTGAGTTATTTGATGCCAGTTTGGAAGGAAGGCTCTCAATCTCCCCCCAACAGGCAACCTGGCGTCATTGTTGTTTGTCTTTGGACTTATTATCCTGAGCTTTGAAGAAAAAAAGGTTTTCTAGAAAATCTACTGGAACCTCTCTCCGACTGACCTCCCCTTTGTCTTCTAAACCCCCTACTTGGTTTACGAAAAAGGAAGGGGGGGGGGGGGGGTCTCTGCGGGAGGGGAAATCCCTTCTTCCTGTCAGAGGCCCTGTCTAGTACCTCGTCAAGGGAGGGGCCAAACAACCTGGTTCCTACGCATGGGATGGCGCACAATCTGGCTTTAGAGCCCTGGTCACCTTTCCATGATCTTAACCATATGGCTCTCCTTGCCGCGTTTGACATGGCCGCTGCTCTAGCTGAAAACCTGACAGCATCAGTAGAGGCATCAGCTAGATAGTCTGCCGCCTTAATGAAAGTAGGAATGGAAGATAGCAACTCCTCCCTAGGAGTCTTGTCTTTAATATGAGACTCTGAGTCAACCATAATTTAAGCGATCTAGAAACCCATGAAGCTGCTATAGACGGTCTTAAGCTAGTGGAGGCCGCTTCCCAAGATCTTTTAAGATAAGTGTCAGCCTTTTTATCTAGGGGGTCAGATAGGGATCCTAAATCCTCAAAGGGAAGGGCAGACTTTTTTGCCATCTTTGCTACTGGTGCGTCAACCATGGGCGCTTTATCCCAGGTGTCCGTTACTTCATCTTCAAAGGGATACTTCCTCTTTACAGATGATGGAATGAAAAATTTTTCTGTCAGGATTCTTCCACTCTTTTTTAATTAGCGAATCCATATTTTTATGCACAGGAAATACTCTGTGACATCTGGGGGACAGGCCTTCAAACATTTGATCCGCCACCGACTTCGGCTGTTTGAAGTCCTCCAACTGCATCGTAGCTCTGACCGCCTTAATTAACAGTTCAGTATCTTCTACTGGAAAGAGGTCTCCCTGCTGCTTCATCTTCAGATGGTGAATCATTTTCTGAGCTATATAGGTTAGTGGGAATCTCTCCTTCCGATAAGTCGGAATCAACCTCCCCTTCTAACATGTGTCTCTCCGGGGAACTAGGCCTAGACGTTTTTAATGTCTTCAGTGAAGATTTAACCTCAGATCGAACCAGGGCCTTTATAGTTCGACAGTGACAGACTCCTCTAAGACCAGTTTGTCCACGCACCCCTGGCAAAGCGGTCTAGTGTAATCTGCAGATAATTGGATTTTACATCCGCTGCATTCCTTATGTTTCTTCTTACATATTTGCTTCTTAGGGGTTTTAGCTACCTACAATACACAAAATTGACAGCAAAACCCCAAATTAAGAGTGGATCTTACCCCCTTAGAAGCATCACCCACATCCTTGCCCAGTTACCGGACTTGGGGGTCTCAAGGATTCCACCTGGTCAGCGCGTCCACCATTTCCAGGTTCCATCTTTACAATTCACCCAGGAAACAGCCCCCACCGACTGTGGGCTTGAACTGCTGACTCCCACCTCCTGTGCCATTTGTAACGCGCCTGGCCTCCTTATAACCTTTACCAGACTGCCCAGAAGGAAGACCCAGCCGTATGCTTCCTGTTCCGGCTGCCCGGGAGCGCGCCAGAACCCCGGTGATGTCATACGCTACGTCCCAACGCCCGCGCAGAACCACCCAGAAGCGATGCGGCTCACTACAGACATTCACGTGCCCGGGCAGCCAGCGGAGGGACCACCTGACATGGCCACAGTAGTCCCTCCCTACGGGCAAGGAGACAGGAGGGAGGGGAGACTCGGCCACTACCTCATCGAGGTCAGGATGGCCCGGATACTACCCCGTTAAGGTATGTAGACCTGGGTAGTCCGCAGCAGAGGTACCTTAAGAAAGGAAAAAGCAGGCTAGGCACAGACCCGTCACCTAGAACTTCCCAGCCGGAGGACAGGAACCCTAACTGAGGTGAGATAGGGGTGTGTACCTTTTTATATCTTTAGCAGGTTTCCTGTCCTAGATGGGAGGTCCTAAGACGCACGGGTGCCGTCATGGGTGAGGGGAAAAATAGTTTTTGTGGAGCTTCTCATCAGGAGTAGTGAGAATATGAACTTTTGTTCTGCCAAATTCTGCTCTTAAAGAGGATCTTTCACCACTCCTGACATGCCTGTTTTAATAGCTCCATGCATTCCCCAACAATTCTGGAACATCTATTCTTATGTCTGTATGTTGTGCCATTCCTTTATTATTTGCACTAGAAGTTATGACTAAATTGCTATTTGTCTTCAGTAAGGGAACAGAGGGGAGGTGACCAGTTGGGGGTGTGTCCCTGCAGTCTGACTCTATCCAATCAGTGCTGTCATGTTCAGACTGTGCAGATACACACCCTAAACTGGTTACCTCCCCTCTGTTCCCTTACTGAAGACATAGCAATTTATTCATAACTTCTAGTAGAAATAATAAAGGAATGGCACAACATACAGACATAAGAATAGATGCTCCAGAATTGTTATTACATGGGGAATGCATGCTCTTCCTACAACCCCCCCCTTCCCCTGAGCACTTTGAAAAGGAAAGCCCACCCAGCTGGGCACTTGGAAGCTGTTTTTTCTAAGAATAAAATTGCATTTCCTGGACGTAGAATAGACGCCCAGATGACAAAGGTATGGTTATAATGCCTTTACAACGTCCCAATGGCCACTGCTGGTAGTTTATTAGTGAAGTTTACCTGACAGATTCCCTTTAAGTGATTAGGTTAGTAATTAATAGCAGCATGCTTTTCAAGCACTAAAAGGCCGATATACACAGCACATTTCAGAAATCTCACTTTAGAGTCACTTGCATTTATTTGCTCATTTATGCATCCAGACTGATGAGTGCAAATAGACATTCAGTGGACTTACTCTGTGGCTCCAGTCTGCTTATAATAGGCTTTGATCCAGTTACTGCAACATCAGTTAAGGTCTTTGCTCCTTTCTCAGCAACATCACAAACGTTGCGGATGTATGGGTGACTATCCTTAGTAGAGTTGTAGACTGCACTAACCATACTGCATGCAGAGCTGACCAGAGGCAGATGAGTAACACGTTCCACCACATTCTGCTGTAGAAGAGTAAAGAAAAGTAACTTTCCGATCCAGCAAGGAAGACAATACATAGCCGAAAACACAGCTCACAGATTACATCAAGGAACTGAAAGCATACCAAAAATTTTACAAATGGTTAGACAACGTTAGGGCTCATGCACACGACTATTTTGTGGTCCACAAAAAATACAGATCATGTCCGTGTGCGTTCCGTGTTTTGCAGAATGGTACAGCTGGACCCCAATAGAACAATCCCATTCTTGTCCGTAATGCAGACAATAGGACATGTTCTATTTTTTTGCAGAATGGAAATACGGACATACGGAAACTGAATCCACATGGAGTACCTTTTTTTTTTTTTTTTTTTTATTTGCGGACCCATTAAAATAAAATTAAAAAAAGAAAATACATTTGTGTGCATGAGCCCTTATGTGTAGGAACACCTTATTAACAAGTTGTTTATACAAGTGTTAAAACACCGGGCAGTGCCAAGGAGAAGCGGCCTTAAGTCTACTGAACACTACTAACTGTAAGGACTCATTCACATGACCATATGTATTTGGTGGTCTGCAAATTGTGGATACCGCCATTTTGGGTCCATGGGCTGTATTTTGTAGCCAAGTATAGGACAAGGTCTACCTCTGTGGAACAGACATACAGATGCAGAAACATTGATCATCCGTATGTCTGTTCAGCAAATAGATGCAAAAGAACATGTACACAATATGCAGGCCATGGATCCTTTGACGTTTATGCAAAATAAAATAAAAATTGCAGACTGCATCTTTGTTTTGACACTGGGAACAGGGCTGACAGCAATTTTTTAAAAAATTTTTAGCTCCCTCCTGACGCAGCGATTTTCCGTCTTTTGCGTTTTCGCTCTGTTTTCCCAGGGCCATAACTTATTTTTCCATTCACACAGCCGTAGGAGGGCTTGGTTTTTGCAGTACAAGTTGTGCTATATAATGTCACCATGGCATTCAAATGTAGATGGAAAATTTGGATTTTTATATTTTTCAAATTTTTTTTTTTTTTACTTTGTTAAGTCCTCAACTTGCAATCAGATTGCAATTTGTAGAATGGAATTTGCGCCATTATTCTATACAGAAATCACTATATTACAGTTCAGTGCTGCCACCTGCTGGCCTGAACTGTACTATAGAAGTACAGAACCTGGAATCCTAGTACAGGCTCATTACTACGAATGAACACCTTCGTCTTTCTCCATCGAAGGGAGGCGTTCCTTACATGGAAGCATGCGCTTCTGGGTTTTAGCCCTCAGACACAATGGTCACATGTGACCACATTATCTGAGGAGTTACATGTCTGCGGTTGGCATTACCACCGACTGCAGACATTGCCTGCAAGCACCAGGAGACTATAGTGCTCGCTCCACTCCAGAGCGGGCACCATCTTACATGCATGGTGGATGTTGTGAAGGGGTTAGACCACTACACTTTAAAGAGAATCTATCAACTTTCTTGATATTTGTTTTAGTAGAAAGAAACCCATTGCCCGTTAAATAATTCTGAAGCATCTTATCTCAACTTACAGTTCGTGTGTAGCCATAGTGTTCCTGTATGCAGTCTCAGCTTATTGCAGGCTGAGTTAAATCACTAAAATCTGAGATTTGTAGTGGCGATTAAGTCACAAGATACTGGCGTGTTAGCACACCCTTATACCCCAGTGGACAAAACTGAAGAGGGAAAAAAAAAAAAAAAAAAAAAAAAAACAACCAAATTTTAAAGTGGAGTGCAAGAAAAACCGCTGTATAGGCTATAAGTGCCCCCTGAACGTTCAGTTTTATACTGCAGAGTGCCTGCCACAAAACCCTGTTACAAGAAGCAGAGATATTTTGACCCTTTGCGTCCCCTGCAGTCACATGGCTGAGACCCTAGTGCCAAGTTTTAGCAACTTAATCCTAGGTATTATAGGTGCACAATGTCAACTGCTGTCAACAGCTAGGTCACAGGCAAAGGACAACTGTGTGTACATTGCTGCAGTCCATATGCACCTAGCTATTCTGATATTGAACTATCCTGGCTGAAGACTGTTAAATATAAAAGGTATACTTTATGCAAACTAGCTCATACCAACCAAACCTGAAACCATACCTTCCCCAGCTGACCAGTACCCTGCCTGTACTGATCAGGGGCAAGAACCTAGAAATAGGGAGTCTCTGGTCTGGCTGTATAAGCTGGTTTGCAGATTTATTTCCCCCATGGAGCATTGCCTGAAAAATAAGTCTCCATACATCGCTGGATCTCTACAATGAGAAACTGTATGCCCCACCCCCACAAGATACAAAATTGCCTTGTTGTGACTGATCTCAGAAGGAATGTCACAGAAAAAAAAAAAAAAACCCGGGGGAGGGGGGCACTTAAGTCCAGCGTTTTTCAAACTGATGCAAAATGATAAATGAGCTGGTCCTGATGGCCCACCTACTTAGCTGCCCACGCCATGCCTTTTTCCACCACGCTGGAAAAGTAGAGGGAGTCAGGAAGAGTCATATTTTGACACGAAAATGGTGCGTGACAAAATTTATGATTTTAATATACTACAAAGTGGCATATTCGAGCTTTTAAATGCCCCCCCCCCCAAAAAAAAATTTTTCACAGACCACTAATTAACGTTAAGACATCCTGTTCTTTACAGGCAACTCCTCAGTAGTCAATAGATTACAATTTTACAATGAAAAACACTTTGGTACAGTTAAAAGGGTTGCCCGCTTTTGCCATACTGATGACCTTTGCACCCCCACCGATCAGCTGTTTGAAGAAAACGCGGCGCTCCTGCAAGCAGTGAAGACGCTCTCATGCACTGGATCTCGTACAAAATTTTATATATTTAATACATAAAATTATAATTATACACAATTTTCTCAAGAATGTTGGCAGTGAGGAAGATGGGGCCAAGATCATGATATTCAACTGTCAAATGCACGTTTTAGATTACGGTAGATTTTTTTACTGCAACATATCTGATGACAGAACCCCATGTACAGTGGAAGCCATAGCCACCAGGTTCCTGCTGTTTAAAACAACAGACACCCCCCCCCCCCCCCCCCCCAGGGTTAACATCTGCAATCTGTGATAGATGTTTAACCTTTCAGATGCTGTAGTCAATTGTGACCACGGCATCCCAGAGCAGGAGACCTGGGAGCGAACAGCTCCCCCTCACAGTTATCTGCTCACTCTTAAAGCCATAGTTTCTCTGAAGAAACCAGGGCTTTCAGAGCTGTAGTTCCTGTGAAGCCCTACAGGTGGCAGGGCTCCATAAGAACATAGCCAATCTACAATGAAAGGCTTTAGCAATTCAATGCATTGTACAGTCATGGCCAAAAGTTGAGAATGATACAAATATTAATTTTTACAAAGTCTACTGCTTCAGTTTTTATAATGGCAATTTGCATATACTCCAGAATGTTATAAAGAGTGATCAGCTTAACAGCAATTACTTGCAAAGTCAATATTTGCCTAGAAAATGAACTTTATCCCCCAAAACACATTTCAACATCATTGCAGCCCTGCCTTAAAAGGACGAGCTAACATTGTTTCAGTGATTGCTCCATTAACACAGGTGTGGGTGTTGATGAGGACAGGGCTGGAGATCAATCTGTCATGATTAAGTAAGAATGACACCACTGGACACTTTAAAAGGAGGCTGGTGCTTGGCATCATTGTTTCTCTTCTGTTAACCATGGTTATCTCTAAAGAAACACGTGCAGTCATCATTGCACTGCACAAAAATGGCCTAACAGGGAAGAGTATCGCAGCTAGAAAGATTGCACCTCAGTCAACAATCTATCGCATCATCAAGAACTTCAAGGAGAGAGGTTCCATTGTTGCCAAAAAGGTTCCAGGGCGCCAAAAGACCAGCAAGCGCCAGGACCGTCTCTTAAAAGTGTTTCAGCTGCGGGATCGGGCTACCAGCAGTGCAGAGCTTGCTCAGGAATGGCAGCAGGCAGGTGTGAGTGCATCTGCACGCACTGTGAGGCGGAGACTCTTGGAGCAAGGCCTGGTCTCAAGGAGGGCAGCAAAGAAGCCACTTCTCTCCAGAAAAAACATCAGGGACAGACTGATATTCTGCAAAAGGTACAGGAAGTGGACTGCTGAGGACTGGGGTAAAGTCATTTTCTCTGATGAATCCCCTTTTCGATTGTTTGGGACATCTGGAAAACAGCTTATTCGGAGAAGACGAGGTGAGCGCTACCACCAGTCTTGTCTCATGCCAACTGTAAAGCATCCTGAAACCATTCATGTGTGGGGTTGCTTCTCAGCCAAGGGAATCGGCTCTCACAGTCTTGCCTAAAAACCCAGCCATGAATAAAGAATGGTACCAGAATGTCCTCCGAGAGCAACTTCTCCCAACCGTCCAAGAGCAGTTTGGCTATCAACAATGCCTTTTCCAGCATGATGGAGCACCTTGCCATAAAGCAAAGGTGATAACTAAATGGCTCAGGGAACAAAACAGAGATTTTGGGTCCATGGCCTGGAAACTCCCCAGATCTTAATCCCATTGAGAACTTGTGGTCAATCATCAAGAGACGGGTGGACAAACAAAAACCTACAAATTCTGACAAAATGCAAGCATTGATTGTGCAAGAATGGACTGCTATCAGTCAGGATTTGGTCCAGAAGTTGATTGAGAGCATGCCAGGGAGAATTGCAGAGGTCCTGAAGAAGAAGGGTCAACACTGCAAATATTGACTTGCTGCATTAACTCATTCTAACTGTCAATATAAGCTTTTGTTACTCATAATATGATTGCAATTATATTTCTTTATGTGATAAAAACATCTGACAAACACATAAAAACCAGAGAGCAGCAGATCATGTGAAAATATAATATTTGTGTCATTCTCAACTTTTGGCCATGACTGTAGAAGAATCTAATGACCGCTCATCATAGTTATCTAGGGTAACGTAAAAAAAGTAAATGCCTGAACTATTAAAATTATATAATAATAATAAAAAAAAAAAAAAAAAAAAAAAAAAAGCTGTGTCACCATTTTTTCCATCACTTCACCTCCTCAAAAACATTGACTAAGAAGTGAGCAGTCATACACAATTTTACTTAGCACTCCTGCTCTGCCACTTCTCTCCAGGTCTGGGCTAGTCACGCCCCCTTGTCTTCCCTGGCCCACGCTGCATGGTCATCTAACAGTGTGCAGTGTCAGGTCATAGGGGTGTACACTACATCCCAACGCTGTACATGATCAGGACCTGCAGTGCAGCCCCAGGGAAGAAGACCAGGGAGGGCGAGTACAGGAAGCGCACCCAGTAAACTTGTGTTTTCAAGTTCGGGTTCAGATTATGTAAGAATTGCATTATGGATTCCACTACCATGGACCACAAGTTATAGTTCGTGGTAGCAGAATCCATAACAATTCTTGGATAACCTGAACCTTGTACACTGAACTTGAAAACAAGTTCACTCAACAGTAGCAGTGAGTAAAACAAAAACAAACTCCTCTGGAGCAGACACAGTTACCAGGAGGCAGATGAATAGATGTAAATCACTTTTTAGCTTTTTGTCCCACAATACCCTTGGAAGATGCAAAGGACAGCAGTACACACAATCAATGCCCTCATAGCTACTAGATAAGAGGGCGCTTCAAAGTCTAGTCACCTGTTGCTCCGCGGTCTCAGCCACTTGGACGGGGATATTCGTGTCGTCTGATGACATGGTGCCAGGAGATGTGGAGATGATATTTCACCTGAGGGCAAAGAGCAAAGCCACGTAGAAAGTAAGGCTGAAAGTCACAGAGAGACGCCGCTACACCGAGCACAATGCTATCTCTGTCTGCCGCCATGACAGGCGCGAGCTGCACTACACAGTACAGCCCACCTAGAGGACCCCATAGCGGAGGCTGCACAGGTCACCCTCATGTCCCCAGCCCTTCCTTCACTCACTCACCGAGAGCTCTGGTTCTGCGACTTCCCAGCCTCTTGCTCGTCCGCTATTTAAAGAGGCGGTGACGTCGCGCCAGACCCCACACTGATAAGGGCGGGGTTATTAGAGGGAGGGGCTGAACGAGATCCTGAGAGGCGACTTCTCCAGGGTTGGCAGGTTTCCCTCACGGATTTATCGGAAGATTTATGGACGAAGTGCAAAGAACCAGCGGAATAGCTGCTGCCAATCAGGGTGCAGCTTATACATTGCCTCTCTGGCTGCTGATTGGTTGCTAATAGCAACTACTCCGCTTTGCTTTAGTTCTTACTTTCCTGCCCCCCCCCCCCCCATGGCTTTGACTAAAGCTCTGTTCACACTGCTGTTTTTATCATGATTGCTACTAACGAAAACAGAAGACATAGACATATCAAGGAATATGAAGTGTAATAATCTATATAATTATTCGTGCCTTCAAAAATGCCTGAACTATGACAAAAAACTGACCCTATTATAAGTCAAAAGGATTCTGGGAAACTGTCATGGCTCTGTTAGCAATGAAAGCCTTGACACTAGTGTGAACAGGGTTTTAGACCTGATTCACTTGTTCTGATATATATTGGCACCCATACACTTCAATGGGTCTTGGGCATAAACCAAAGTGCAGAATAGTGAATATTGAATTTATCTTCATTGACTTGAATGCTCCACATTTACACTAGCCAATTACCGCCATCATTTATTGGATTCTCCACAAGTGGTCAGTGTTAAAGGGGTTGTGTCACTTCAGCAAGTGACATTTATCATGTAGAGAACGTTAATACAAGGCACTTACTAATGTATTGTGATTGTCCATATTGCCTCCATATTGCTGGATTCATTTTTCCATCACATTATACACTGCTCGTTTCCATGGTTACAGACCACCCTGCAATCCATCAGTGGTGTCCGTGCTTGCACATTATAGGAAAAAGTGCAGGCCCCTGTGGTGGCCAGGGCAGCAGGAGTGCACATAGACCAGTGCTTTTTCATATTGTGTGTAAGCACGAGCACCACTGATGGGTTACAGGGTGGTCATAACCCCTGGAAATGAGCAGTGTATAATGTGATGGGAAAATGAATCCAGCCAGCAAAGGAGGCAATATGGACAATCACAATACATTGCTCCCTCCAGTTACAATATTAATTAGTTCCAGGACAACCATTGTATGTTAAAACCATTGTAAGTTGAGTAATCGGTCCCAAAGCCCCAAAATGTCATCCAGGATAAGAGAAAATGAAGATTTAAGAAAAATAAGCAGCTAACTAAGAGAGATAAAACAAGCCCTTACATATAACAGTCAGGACTAGCTGCTAACTAGCAACTAATACAACTTAATTGGTTGGATCTGGGTCTGAGACATTGTATATTGAGTCTGGTTTCAACTTATGATGGGTCAGAAAAGAACATTATATGTTGAAAATATTGTATCCTGAGGCCATTGTATCATAAGGGATCATTGTACATTAATAAGTGGCTTGAATTAACTTCCTCTACATGATAATTGCCACTTGCTGACGTGAGAAAACCCCTTTAAAGGGGTATTCTGGTAAAGTAACTTAATTTTTGAGAAACTGCATTAAGGCTGCAAGCTGTGACCCAACCAGAACCCATACCTATACATATAACCAGAGTTTCAATTTTGCCTTGTAATCCATTTATCTAGCTCCTGTGTAATGCCCCTTTCACACCCGCGGCACGGGGCTCCGGTAGGCTGTTCCGGTGGGTGAAAGGGGCATTACACAGGAGCTAGAGCTAGTCGGTCTTAATTATACCACCATACTGGATAATAGCTCAGTACTGTGATTGGATAACAAACACTGTAACATGATAGGATAATAGCCCAATGACTGAATAATACCACCATACTGTGACTGGATAATACCACCATACAGTGACTGGATAACACTGTCATACAGTGACTGGAAACACAACCTCAAAGTGACTAGATAACACCTCCATATAGTAACCAGATGACACCACCATATAGTGACTGGATAACACCTCCATACAGTGACGATACCACCACCATACTGTGACTGGATAACACCACCATACAGTGACTAGATAACACCTTCATATAGTGACCATATAACACCTTCATACAATGACTAGATAACACTACCATACAGTGACTAGACAACACTACCATCCAATGACTGGATAAAACATTCATACAGTGACCAGATAACACCACCATACATTGACTGAATAAGACCACTATACTGTGACTGAATAACTGGGCACAGTACTGAATATGACTAGGGGCACAGTATAGGGTATTATTAAGGTGCATAATGAAATGGCACAGTGCAGGGTATGATAAGGGGGCACAGTACATTATATGACTAGGGGAACAGTATAAGGGACACAGTACAAGGTATGATTAGGGCGCAAAATACAGGATATAATAGGAGGGTACAGTACAGGATATGATAAGGGGGCACAGCATAGATTATGGCTAGGAGCACAGTATAGAGTATAAGGAGGCACAGTACAGTATATGACTAAGGGCACAGTATAGGGTATTATGAGGGAGAACACTACACGTTATAATAAGAAGGCACAGTACAGGGTATGATAACAGGTGACAGGTCCCAAGTAATGTGTGCTAGTGTGGAGCTGAGAGTTTGTAAGGTGTCCAGGTGGTGCAGAGGACTTAATATACTTGATATGTGTGTCCAGTCTTTGGGCGGCTTCTGCTGGCATGGTGATGCCGGTGCTCAGAGGCGGGTGGATGAATTACAGAGCTACAACTACTTCCTCCATAGCAGAGTCTGGCACTGGAGTGTGGACATGTGACTGAGCTGAACGGTGAAGCCACTGCTGCTCCACCGCTTAAAGGGCGTCTGTCACCTCATTTTAACCTATATAACTAAGAGCACTGTCCCATAGAAGACTGCAGACACATCCCAAACATACCTGTGTGCACTTTGTGTCTGTATTACATGTCCAGAAAAAGCACTTTTATTCTGCTGGAAAACAGCTCCTTGGTGCCCAGCTCTGCTGCTGCAAGTGCCCAAAACAAACCAGACTGAAGAGGGGACGGCTGCTTTAGCTCCTCATATCTTAGGATTGGTAGCCACTAGAAATATGAACCTGAAGATAGAGCTGTTAGAAATCGAGTCAGGAGTGAAAGCTGTTTTTACTTTCACTTTCAGCTGGGCACTTGGGAGCTGTTTTCCAGCAGAGTAAAAGTGCTTTTCCTGGACATGGAATAAAGACACATAGTACACACAGGTATGTTTGGAAAGCGTTTGCAATCTTCTGTAGTTGTTAGCTATATGTCACGCGCAGGTGTGTGTGTGGGGGGGGAACCAAACCAAGCGTAGGAGGGAAAGGATATTAGGCCTAGAAACTAAGGAAGAAAGATGGACACCTACAGGAAACCCTGGCTCAATTCCTGTCTATCTACCAGTATGAACAGGCCTCAAATGTAGGCAAGTTCATACACAGGAACCTAAACACCGAACTGACCCTATAGGACCCTGGAACTAATGACAGGAATGAGTCTACCTGTTCCTCCAAAAGGAAGGACGAACAGGAGTCTCCTTAGGCCTAATAACAAAACAACAGGGAAATGTAACAAACCACACAGAAGGGAAAAGGAAACTTATCTTTCAATGAAGAAATGGAGGCTCCAGGATCTCAGCTGAGAACTACACTAGTGCTCAACACAACAACAACTGAAGCTATAAACCGCAAGGAATAGTGGGAGACGAAGCAATAAATAGGGGAGGGACAATTACCACACCAGGAACACCTGAGGGAAAAGGGTGTGGTAAATACCAACAACAAAAAAGGAAAACATGTCAGATTATACCACGTGTTGCTAATCTGACAGACCTCCTGTTATCTATCACAGGAATGTCCGTGACACTATATTGGTGAAAATTAGGTGACAGACTCCCTTTAACACTTAGTGCAGCAGTGCAGAGGAGGGGGAGAATTGCTCTTCTGTCTCTTCCTCCTCTTTTTGTGCTTTGGTGAATTGAGCGCTGTCAGCAGTGGACTGCTTGTGGGCTTTGTAGCTCCTCCTGTCCGTGAGCACAGTCCCCCCCTCTCCCCCCGGTTACCTGGCAGGTAGGAAAATAATGTGGAAAAAAGCATATTGCCTCTCTGGCACTAGGCCCGTGATGGGCGGTGCCCATGTGCTGGACCTCCAGTACCTAGTTGAAAATACGGCCCTGCACATCATACTTCGTGTTAGTGGTAACTTTGTTAACCCTTTACGTGTTCCACAGTAATTAAAGCAAAATTATTGGTGAAAAGTAACCATTTCATTTTTTTGCTGATTTTACATTTTAAGCCATTTTTCCTCTAACAGAGCAAGGGTTAACAGAAAAAAAACCTAAATATTTATTACTCTGATTCTGCAGTTTACAGAAGCACCCCATATGTGGTTCTAAACTGCTGTATGGGCATACCGCAGGGCTAGGAAGAGAAAGAGCAACAAATGTTTTTTGGAGGGTAGATTTTGCTGGAATGGTATATGGGCCCTTTGTTGCATTTGAAGAGACCCCGTGGTACCCCTACAGTGGATCCCCCAAAAAAGTGATCTAGTTTTGAAAACCACACCCCAAGGAATTTTTCAAGGGGTATAGTGAGCACTTTGACCCAACAGGCATTCACAAAGTTTAAACTTGGCCATGAAAAATTATGTTTTTTTCCAATAAAATGTTCTTTAGGCCCAAATTTTTCATAAGGGGTAACAGGAGAAAAAGAACCCTACAAATTCTTACCCATTTTCTTCTTAATAAGGGAACACCCCATATGTAGTCGTAAACTGCTGTATGGGCACACTGCAGGGTTCAGAAAGGGAGAAGCACCATATGGGTTTTGGAAGGTAGACTTGCTTGAATGTTTTTTGGGTACTGTGTCACATTTTAAGAGACTCCAAGGTACCCCTACAGTGGAAAACCCCAAAGTGCATCCAAAAGAAATTTTTCAAGGGATGTTGTGAGCATTTTGACCCCACAGTTTTTTTTCCCCAAAAGTCAATGTGTACGGGATGGTGAAAATTTCAATTTTTCCACAGATCTGCCATTTCAGTGCCCAATATGTTGTGCCCAACTTGTGCCACTGTAAAAAAAATCAGGTCTATAATTATTATAATGTATCTCCTGATTGTAGAGACACCCTACATGTGTCTCTAAACTGTTGTCCGGATTTACAACAGGGTTCCGAAGTAAAAGTGCACCATGCAGATTTGAGGCCTAACTTGATGATGACAATCGTAGAAGCTCTGATGTAAAAAAGAAAAAGAGCCCCCCAAGAAGTGACCCCATTTTGAAAACCACACCCCTTAATGAATTTATCTAGGGGTGTAGTGAGCATTTTGATCACACATGTGTTCTCCAGATAAGATAAGCTTATACCAAATACAGGATTAGTAAATCTGGCCAATGAGTTAAAGTGGTTATCCAACCCCTATAATTACCCACCCAATACACCTCGCCTCATACCCAATAGCAGGCCGCACTGGCACCTCACTCAATAGCAGGCCACGCCGGGGACGAGCCTTCATAGGAGAGGATCAGGAGGGACGCAGGTACACGAGAGTGGGGTATGACCTACATGAGGTGCCTGGGCATTGGGGGGGGGGGGTCATTATAGGTGATAGATAACCCCTTTAATACTCCTTTCAGAAAAATGTGTCCATTTAAAAAATAGAACACATAAATTAGAGATTTCAGATGGACGTTTTCAGAGCAATTTGTGGTTCATGGTTGGTTTATGAAGGTTGCATTTTTGAAAAACAATGGCATAAACTAAAGGGAGTCGGTCACCTGGAAATTCACTACTAAAGGAAGTCTGTCACCAGGAAATTCACTACTAAAGGGAGTCGGTCACCTGGAAATTCACTACTAAAGGCAGTCTGTCACCAGGAAATTCACTACTAAAGGCAGTCTGTCACCAGGAAATTCAATACTAAAGGGAGTCTGTCACCAGGAAATTCACTATTAAAGGGAGTCTGTCACCAAGAAATTCACTACTAAAGGGAGTCTGTCACCAGGAAATTCACTACTAAAGGGAGTCTGTCACCAGGAAATTCACTACTAAAGGAAGTCTGTCAACAGGAAATTCACTACTAAAGGAAGTCTGTCACCAGGAAATTCAATACTAAAGGGAGTCTGTCACCAGGAAATTCACTACTAAAGGAAGTCTGTCACCAGGAAATTCAATACTAAAGGGAGTCTGTCACCAGGAAATTCACTACTAAAGGAAGTCTGTCACCAGGAAATTCACTACTAAAGGAAGTCTGTCACCCGGAAATTCAATACTAAAGGGAGTCTGTCACCAGGAAATTCAGTACTAAAGGAAGTCTGTCACCAGGAAATTCACTACTAAAGGGAGTCAGCTGGAAATAGGGAGCAGCTGGAAAATAAAAAATAGTGATCTGGACTCCTTATCTGCAGTACTACTCATGTATTACTGCAGGTAAAAGTCCAAAATCATGTTGACAAATTCCCTTTTAACCACATCGGTACGAGAGCCTTGAGCTAAGAGGAGCGCAGGGACAGGCAGGAGCCTGCTCCGGTCAGCTAAAACCTGGCAGAGCACATTAGTACAGGTCACAGGGTACCGCTCTGCCGTGCCACGATTAGCTTGGGGGCAGCGCAGGCAGGACATGATCTGTGCTCCGTCCTGTGCAGCATTGTCTACAGCAGCAGAAATCCGTACACTGTGCGGTACTATCATGAACTCTGGGTACCTTTTTAAGTTGCAAACAACATAATTAATTAATAAAGTATACTGCAAAAATTATTTGGGGGCTTTTAGAAGAGTTTAAAAGCAATTTGTATAAAAGTTTAGTCACTCTTTAAGCCTCCTTCACATGTCTGTTCTTAAATCCATTAAAGGTGGTCAGTGATGCATCCAGAAGGATCTGTGTGTGATCTCTGTGTCCATTTTTTGCTGTCCCCATGTTATCCTGTTTCACTAACACTGCACAGCTGAAAAATAATTTTCAAAGCATCTCTTCCTAATGAGCTGTGAAACACAGATGAAACATGGATAGAGCATGCATCCATGCTATAAGCATGGACCCACAGACTGTGGTAAAAAAAAAATCGGATGTGTGAATACACACATTATAATGAATAGATAATGCCTCATTCACACATCAGTGTTTAGTCAGTGATTTTCATCAGTCATTGTGAGCCCAATTCAGGTGCGATCAGATATTGTTGACCTATTCTGACGATAGGTCATCAATATAAATGGCAGGACAACCCCTTTAAGTGCACAGAGGGTGGATTCAAGCCACTCTGTGCACCCTTGTTCCTCCTACTTTTTTTGCCAACCCCTTCTTCGCTTTCCTGACTGCCAGAGCCAGGTGATTTTGGCTGGAAAAATGCTTCAAGTCTGCAATGGGTGAACTAGGCCTTAAATGGGTTGTGTCAAGTTTTAACGTTCTGATCTGGGTTCCAACTGATGGGACCCCCACTGATCCCGCAAACAGGCGTCCCGTTCCTCCAACCAAATGGAGCAGCAAATTGAGCATGCGTCCTGTTGCAGCATTCATTCTATATGGGACTGCCGGAGATAGCTGAGTACAGTGCTTTGCTGTCTCTGACCGTTCTATAGGGAATGACTTAAGTTGCAGGGTGTATACGCAACCTGCTGCTCCATTAGGTTGGGGAATGAGGCCTCCATTCTCAGGATCGGTGGTGGTCCTAGTTGTCAGAACCCCACCAGTTGTTCCCTGGTCTGTGGATAGGGGATAACTTTAAAACTTGGCACAACCCCTTTAAAGGGGTTTTCTCACAATGTACTTGCATCAGCTATCCATAGATTAGGTGATATATCTTAGAACAGTGCGATCAATGGGACCTCTACTGGCTGGGTATCAGAACACCACCAATCTAATATTGATGACCTATCCTGGTCGTCAATATCGACAGACTGGGAAACCCCTTTAATACTTCCTCATTGTGTATTAGATGGGGAGCTCCTCAGGCCAGATACACAATTCCTTTCAACATGCCTTGAATTCAATTAGCTGCTGAAAGCAAGGGTAATGTCTAAGGCCTCATGCACACGGCCAGTGCCGGCCCGTGCCCGTATTGTGGGCCAGCACCAGCCGTGTGCAGCCTGCATCACGGATTGCGGACCCATTCACTTCAATGGGTCCGCAATCTGGGAGATGCGGAGCGGAGGCACGGATCGAAACACCACGGAAGCACTACTTTTTTGCGGTGTGGACCCTCGGATGCAGATCGCAGACCCCATTCAAATGAATGGGTCCGCGATCCGCATACGGCGGCCCCACTGTCAGTGCCTGTGCGATGTGGACCGCAAATTACGGTCCACAGCACGTGCACTGACTGCACACGCTCGTGTGCATGAGGCCTAAGGCATAACTAGGAGGTTTCTTTGCTCACTTAGTATGCCACAGTTCTCATGCTGAAAAATGCAATTTCTATTAATTCTAGAGTGTTTTTTTATAATCAACATTGTCTTTAACCCCTTAAGGTCCAGGCCAATTTTTGTCTTTGTGGTTTGTTTTTTGCTTCCCATAACTTTTTTCTTTTTCCGTTCACGTAGCCTTATGAGTGCTTATTTTTTTGTGATACAAGTTGTATTTCTTAATGGCACCATTTAATTTCCCATACCTTGCATTGAAAATGGGGAAAAAGTTCTTTGGTCAAAAAACGACGCAATTCCGCCATGGTTTTTCTGGTTTTGATTTTATGGCATTTAAAAATTACATGATGATCTTATTCTGTGGGATCATTAATAAATATATTGAAGAGAATAGGACCCAATACAGACCCCTGTGGTACCCCACTAGTGACAGTGACCCAATCTGAATATGTGCCGTTAATAACCACCCTCTGTTTTCTATCACTGAGCCAGTTACTTACCCACATACAGACATTTTCTCCCAGGCCAAGAATTCTCATTTAACCCCTTCAGGACCCTGCCATTTTTCACCTTAAGGACCAGACCATTTTTAGCAATTCTGACATGTGTCACTTTATGTGGTGATAACTTTAAAACGCTTTTACTTATCCAGCCATTCTGAAATTGTTTTCTCGTCACATATTGTACTTCATGACAGTGGCAAATTTGAGTCAAAATAATAGTCAAAGTAATAAAATGTGATCAAAAAGTCACACACACTCCAAAATGGTATCAATAAAAACTACAGATTGTCCCACAAAAAATTAGCCCCCACACAGCTCAGTAGATATAACTATAAAAAAAATGTTATGGGGGTCAGAATATGGTGATGTAAAAAAAAACATTTTTTTCATAGTTTAAATTTATTTTTACACTATTTAGACATTAAAAACTTATATATATGGTATCGTTGTAATCGTACTGACCCAGAGAATGAAGGGCATAGGTCAGTTTTGCTGCAAAGGGAATGCCGTGGGAACAAAACCCATAAAACGGTGGAGGAATTGTTTTTTTTCCAATTCCACCTCATTTGGATTTTTTCCCACTTCCCACTAAGTTGTATGCTATATTAAATGGTGGCCTTCATACAACTATGGGAACGTAAAAATAAATAAGTTATGGCTCAAGGAAGATGGGGAAGAAAGATGAAAACGCAAAAACGAAAAAAAGGGTTAAGGACCAGTTCAGTTATGAAGTCACTTTGTGGGGCTTACATAGTAGAAACCACCCCCATTTTAGAAACTACACCCCCAAGTTATTCAAAACTGATTTTACAAACTTTGTTAACCCTTTAAGTGTTCCATAAGAATTAAAGGAAAATGGCACATTTTCCATTTTAATCATTTTTTTCTGTAACACAGCAAGGGTTAACAGCCAAAGAAAACTCAATATCTATTACCCTCTTTCTGCAGTTTACAGAAACAGCCCACATGTGGTCGTAAACTGCTGTATGGGCGCACAGCAGGGCTCAGAAGGAAAGGAGCACCCCTACAGTAGGAACTCCCAAAAAGTGACCCCATTTTGTAAACCACGGGATAATGTGCCAGTTTTATTGGTACTATTTTATAAATAGGATTTTTGATCACTCAATAATACGCCTTTTGTGAGGCAAGGTAACCAGAAAATAGCTGTTCTGGCACAATTTTTATTTTCAGTTTTTTTTTCTGACAGGTTAGAACATGTGCTATTTTTATAAAGCAGGTTGTTACATATGCGGTGATACCTAATATGTCTTTTTTTTTTTAATTTCGGTTTCGAACGATAAAAGCATTTTTTTAATTATGTTTTTGTGTTTCCATTTTTGGAAAGTTCCATATTCCATATGGAATTCCATATTTTTTTTTATGACATTCACCATGCAGGAAAAGTAACGTAACCTGTTTATAGACCAGGTCGTTACATTTTTAACCAATTATAAATGTGGGTATATAGAAATACTCTTTTTTTAACACCTTTTGTACCCAGACCTATTTGGTTCTTGAAGATCCAGTGGGTCTGATGGCTGTACAATAAAATGTAATACACTGTAATAAAGTATAACAGCTGAGAGGTGTTTGTGTATTCTGGTTTTAAACAGTTTGTGGTGCACCCTCATACTGCAGTTGGCATGTATTGCAGCTGATGAGGTACACCACAAATGAGGTGTTGCAATGAATGTATGTAGAGATTTTTTAGGTGTTGCCATTGCTATAGGAAATGAAAGATTTGGTAATGCTCACAAAATCACAGGAACGACATATTCTATGACAAGATTTATAAAACCCTTTTGTATTTAGCCAAGTATGTTGTATTTTTTCCTGATAAAAAAGGTTGGAGTAAATCAAAGAACCAATAGTAGGAGGTCTTCCTTATATACAAGTAAATCTCAGTATTGTTGAAAAGTATCATCTTGATATAGAACTACTCCCTTTGCCTCGTCTTTTTTATCTGATTACTGCTTAACAACAATAACAATTCTGCTTTGCTTTTATTGGCTGCAAATTTTCTTGCGCGCTGTAATGTCCATTCCAGATATTGTCTATCCTTAAAACAATTGAAAATATGATCACAATCCCTGGAAAAAAGACGCATCATCCAAACAGTTACGTTTAAACCTAATTCTCCCTTGGGGATATTCTTAATTATTTGCAATGGATGGCAGGATTTGGCGTGGAGCATGGAGTGCTGTCAGGGTTAAATTCGAGAAATTATTAATAGTTTGGTCATGGTGCACAGTGAACTGTGAGTTATATTCATTTTTATTTAGGTAATCCCTTAAAGACGGTATGACTTCCTGAAGACCTCCATATAATGAGGAGGTTGTCGATAATTTTTCCATGATGGATGAAAAAAAAAAGGTTGCTATTGATCAAAACAAACCCTTCCTCCCACCATGCTACTAATAAATTAGCAAGCGACAAAAAAAAACTTCGCCCCTATAGAAGCTACTCTGACTTGCAAGAAAAATTCACCATTGAAACTAAAAAATTCTGTTTTAATAAAAAATCAACACCGTGATTTGTGATATGTGAGCCTCTTTGGCTTCCTCACCATAATCACTGTACCTGTTCAAATGGTTGGACAAAGCTATCAAGGCTAAATCTTGAGGTATGCAAAGATGTGACATCACAGGTGATCCACATATAATCTTACCAAGGAATATGTGATATATGATTGTAAAATATGTTTGCTCTCATGGAAATATCCTGAGGTCTCAACTACCAGTGGTTGTAGAATCTGGTCAACCCATGATCCCAGTCTTTCACTCAGTGATCCAATTCCTGCAACAATAGGTCTCATCTGGGAAATATCCCCTTTTTTGGTCAAAGAGTAAAATACTGGAACCACTGGGTAAGGGACCAACAAATACTGGTTTTTTCATTCAGGACAACCATTCTAAGACCCTCTAATAATAGCTTTTGAAGAGTGTAATTAAAACAGAAGAGGACGGGGCGTGGTCTGGACGCCGACGAGTATGGCTGCTTGATCCCGCAGCTCCCGCCAGCGCAGCGCTAAAACGGCCAGCTACATTGCCCTGAGACGCACTATGGGGAAAAAAACTGCATCCCGAGGCTCCCCTCGTCCTCCCCGCTCGCCTTCTCCGCCCAGGACACTGGAGGATTGCTGGGAGAAGGGCCCCAGACCCAGTACAGGGAACAGACGCGCGGCTGCTGCCGGGGCTTCCCGCCACTCCTCCCTGCCTCCAGCACGCCAGAGCGCAAGAACGGGCCACAGGGAGACTTCAGACGCGGACCCATCGCCCTCCCTACCTCCTCTCCTCCTGCAGGAGTGCCAGGCCGCACCTCCCCGATCCCCACCGGGGACAGGAGACTCAGGATCAACGGGCTCGCCACCTTCTGCGACACCCAAGATGGCGTCCGGAGCGCACGTGGTAGGAGACCTCAAGCCGCCTCCAGGTACTGTCTCCTCGCCTGCACCTTCCTCCCCTGCCTCCTGCTGCTCCTCTGCTGTGACTGGCAGGTCTCCCCTGGCCTCCTTTTCGCCCCAGGATCCCAGCAATAGTCCTGGCCAAGATGGGAATGGGTCTGCTGGCCCCCTCACTGCCTCCATGCAGGGGGTCATCCCCCCCTCCCACATCTCTGCTCCTGCAGCTTTGCTTCCTGCCGCCATGCTTGCTCCACCTAACTGGGAATCCTACTTTCATCAGTTCCCTACTAAAGAGGACTTTAAGATATTAATATCTGAGGTCACGGGGGCCTGTAGGGCTGAAATTGCCACAGTACGGGCAGATATTAAACATATTGCGGACAGAGTTGAATCCCTAGAGGATGCACATGATGATACTAGAAACTACATTCAAGCTCTGCATACCTCTATATCTTCTCAAAATTCTGCACTCCATGAAATGGGGAGACACCTGGAGGACCTGGACAACAGGGGCCGCAGAAACAATATCAGGGTACGGGGACTACCTGAAGCCACAGGAGAGGAGGATCTCTTTGCCACACTAGAGGCTATCTTTAACCTTATACTTGGTGAATCCCAGTCTCATAAGATTAAGCTAGACCGTGCTCATCGCGCCCTTAAACCAAAGGGCCCTCAATCCAGACCGAGGGATGTAATCTGTTTTGTCCATGACTTTGCCCTTAAGGAGGCGATTATGGCCAAGGCACGGAACCTCCGAAATTTCGAATTTGATGGAGCTCCATTACAGCTTTTTCCAGATTTGTCTTGGATTACACTACAGAAAAGGAGGCACCTGCACCCGCTTCTTTCTGCTTTACGGGACGGGCAGATTCCTTACCGCTGGGGCTTTCCGTTTTCGCTGTCTGCAAGGCATCAGGGCCGGACAGCGACGCTTCGCACGTTCTTGGACTTACATCCCTTTTGTGAAGCATTGGATCTCCCACCTCCTGCATTAGATGACTGGGAACTGGAGTCTCCCGCTCCACCGCCACTGCGAGTTTGGACCGCTGTCGCAAGAAAAAGAAGAGCGGGACCTTCTACAGGCCTTTCAAGAAGGCCTACTTCACCTAGAGAGCCCCCGCCCTCTGTGGTTCCACGGCCAGCAGGATGAACTGTTCCTCCTGCCTGTTGATTTTTGCTTCACCCGACCCGTCGGGGCAGGGGGGGGACTTGGACTTCCCCTCTCATGTTATCCTTGTCTCAGACGTTTGCTGAAAGGCCACCAAATGGGCTTGCCCATATTACATGTTTATACCTGTTTCTAGGCGCTGGTTATGCCATGTACGGTTATCTTTTTGATGCTGGTTATTCCTTTTGATGCTGGTATTAGGTTACATCTCTGTTGGTTCTGCTCTGACCATGATTCCCCCTCAGGGGCTACTGTTTTTGCCCCCAGCAGGGCCATGACGCCCTGGGAATGCGTTCTCAGCTGTTTTTTTGTTCTGTTTGTTTATCTATTAGTAATGTCTTGTCCTTCCTCTCCTTCTGTCCTTCCCTGCTTCTGTGCTGTTTTTGCTGACTTACAGCTGGGCCTCTATGACCGATCTGCTCCCCTTCGTATGAACATAGTCCAGATCCTTTCCTTGAGGGATTCCATGGTGTGCCTCTGCCCTCTCTGCACCTGCGGGTTGGTAAGTTGCTCCTTCTGCATTGCTCTGTCCTTGAGATTTTCCCATGGCATATTGTGTAACCCTTAATGTCAAGGGTCTTAACTCCAATGCAAAATGAAAACGTTTGCTTCTGGAGTTAAAGTCCCTCAAGGCGGAGGTGGTGTTTCTTCAAGAAACTCACTTGGATGACGAGGCCTCTTTTAGATTTCTCTCCCACTTATACCCTGTGGTGTACACGGCATCCCATTCCCGTAGAAAGGCAGGGGTCGCTATTTTAATTTCCACCAACTGTCCTTTGGTGGTCACCTCTTCTATTGTAGATCCCCAGGGGAGATACATTATACTGAGAGGCACTCTCAGGGGACACCCCATAACACTTTGTAACCTATACGCTCCTAACACTTCCCAAATACACTTTTTGACCAAGACTTTAGCCAAGGTCTTTAGACACTCAGACCCTCTTACACTGATAGGGGGGGACTTTAACATTATTTTTTCTGAACATATGGATAGGTTAGGGTTACCTGGGAAACCCCCAAATTCGTCACAGCTTAGATTAGCGAAGGAATTTCGACGTCTGATTCGGCGTTACTCCCTATATGATCTTTGGCGGATAGCCAACCCGTCTGACAAATCCTTCTCTTTCTACTCGGCCCCTCACGGGACGCATACGCGCATAGATTATTTTCTGGGGACTATCTCGACCCTACGAATCCTAAAGGGAGCGACCTTGGGGGACATCACATGGTCTAATCACGCTCCGGTAATGGTAGCCTTAGATGGCGGAGCGGGTCACACCCGCAAATGTCATTGGCGACTTAATGATTCCCTTCTTAAAAAAAACCCCTCCTGTAATGAGCTTCGTGAACACCTGAAGCAATATTTTGATACTAATGTGGGATCTGTGGAAGACCTTAGCTCTCTCTGGGAGGCCCACAAAGCAGTCATGAGGGGTCATTGCATAGCATTGAGTTCCCGGTTGAAGAAGGATATGCAGGAAGCCACGCGAGTGCTGAAGTCCCAACTGAGTAGATTGGAGGAACGTATGTGTGCCCAACCTTCCCGCCTCACTCTCAGAAAAATCATTGATACCAGGGCCCACTGAGCAGGATTGCGCATGAAAAGGCCGACAAGATGCTACTGTTCACCCGACAGCGATATTATGCTTGGGGAAATAAACCCCATTCCTTGCTGGCCAAACAACTTCGTAGTCTCCCCCCTCGGTTGGGTCCTGGTGCTATCAAGAGAGCGGATGGTTCGGTGACATACGACCCGCGGGAAATCGCAGAGCGATTCTCCGCTTATTATTCAGACCTTTATAATTTATCGAACGATCTGCCCCGTAATTCTCAAGATAAGGATCTCCTATTAGACTCATATTTACGTTCCTGCAATCTTCCCTCTCTGTCCCCTTCGGATAAGACGGCCCTTAACGAGCCAATTGCATCGGAAGAGATTCTAGAAGTGATTAAACAACTGCCTGTGGCAAAATCTCTGGGGCCTGATGGCTTTACATATGTATATTACAAGACATTTCAGGATTTGTTACTCCCTCATATTCAGTCCCTTTTTAATGGCTTCTTGTCAGCGAAGGCGATACCCGGGACCATGACGCATTCTTTCCTGCCTTTGATCCCAAAGCCGGGTAAAGACCATTTTGATTGCCAAAATTACAGACCTATTGATTTGCTTAACTCAGATCTTAAATTTTTTTCTAAGGTCTTAGCTAACCGGCTGAATACCTTCCTCCCCTTCCTTATACACAAGGATCAGGTAGGATTTGTCCCCTGCCGCCAAGGGAGCGACAATACCAGACGCACGATAGATCTAGTGGATGTGGTTGTTCGTTCTGGGGAGGAGTCCTTACTCCTCAGTTTAGACGCCGAAAAGGCGTTTGATCGTCTTGGATGGCCGTTTTTGTTTGCTACCCTTCGGGCCTTTGGCTTCGATGGAGCCTTTTTACAAGCTATCAGGGGGCTTTACTCCTCCCCTACAGCGACGGTCAAATTACCACACTCAGAGTCTGGATTGCTTCGTATCACTAACGGCACCCGAACAAGGTTGTCCCTTATCCCCTTTACTCTTTGCGCTATGTATTGAGCCATTGGCTGCGAAAATTAGGAATCATCCAGACATTAGGGGTATTATGGTACAGGACAAAGAGTTTAAACTGTCCCTATATGCGGATGACGTGCTTCTTACACTCACAGGGTTACATGTGTCCCTTCCTAACCTTCAAACTGCCTTGAGGGAATATGGTCATTTGTCAGGATATAAAGTGAACACCACTAAAACAGAGGCGCTTCCGATTAATATCCCAGAAGCCACTCTTGCTCTCTTAAAGAATAACTTTCACTTTCAATGGAAGACTGATGCACTACGATACTTAGGAGTTAATATCACCCCTAAATATGCAGACCTCTATAAAGCTAATTTCCCTCTTATTTATGGAGAGATCAGAGCGCTCCTATCTAAATGGCAGACTCTACCACTCTCTTTACTGGGGCGTATTGCGGCTGTGAAGATGACCATATTGCCTAAGGTCTTGTATCTTTTTGAATCTCGGCCTATCCCGGTGCCGCTAGGGGATCTGAGATCTCTTCAGTCCCATACACTCAAGTTTATTTGGGCCCACAGGAGGCATAGGATTCCCAGAACAGTTCTCTTGTCCAGCAGGGGTCAGGGTGGCCTTGCGGTCCCAGACTTCCTTAAATATTACTGGGCAGCTCAATTACGTTCTGTACCCGCTTGGGCCTCTTTGCACCCTTATTCTGTCTGGATGCAGATTGAGAGGCTGTGGCTGGCACCCGTCCACCCTAACTCCATGCTTTGGTCTGGCCCTAGTGCTACTCCCGTGGATAAGAATCTGTTGGGGCCCATGAGATGTACTAGGATGATTTGGCGCTCATGTAGTGCCAGATTCCCTTTGGCATCCTGTAACTCTGCAATGACCTCGTTCTTGTATCACCCATCTCTTCCTTCCAGTTTGACGGCTTCGGCCACTAGAGTATGGTTTCGAGAACAGGTCTTCAGATTTGCAGATATTGTTGACCCGCTTACCAGGGAATTATTGTCTTTTTTGGCCATCCAGTCTAAATATAACCTTCCCTCTGCGGCAGCCTTTTTTTACACTCAACTTAGACACTTTGCACAGTCGACATTTTCGGGTCTTGTTGTCTCTTTACCCACGACCTTTGAACGGATTTGTAGATCGGGGGTACGGACTAAGGGTCTAATTTCGGGAATATATTCCATTCTGGTTAACCCCTATCCGGACAGGCTAGTTCGACATTCTTATATGGTAAAGTGGGAAGAATACCTGGGAAGGGAGCTCCCTGACGCTACCTGGAGTCTCATATGGAGAAGAGCTGCTAAATCCTCTATGTCTGTACTAGCTCAGGAAAATCAATATAAGATCTTGATGCATTGGTACCATACTCCTGCTCTCCTCCATAGGCTACATCTCTCGGTATCGGACAGGTGCTGGAGGTGTCACTCTTACATGGGAACACTGTGGCATATTTTTTGGGACTGCCCTAACATACGTCCATTTTGGGTGATGGTCAGCACTTTACTCAAAAACCTGTTTGAATGTGATTTCCCAGTAGACCCTCTTTCCTTTCTACTAAATATCTTCCCTGGCAACTTTAAGACCAACATCCGCAAATTAATCACTCAAGTCCTGATAGCGGCTCGCTGCCTTATTCCCAGGTTTTGGAAGCAGGCCAGCTCTCCGACCCGCTCAGATTTGTATGCTAGGGTGGCGGAGATACGCACCATGGAATACTCAACGGCGCTATACCAAGACAAGATCGACCTGTTCTACGCCATCTGGGATGTTTGGGACAATTATTGGCTTGATAGATTACCTTGATTTCACCTTGTGCCCTCTCATGTCAATTTGTACCCCCTTCTTCTTTCCTTCCCCATCCGTCTTGTGTTTTTTGTTTGGTGTTTTCTGTCTTTCAGCAACCCTTGATTGCCGAGCTGTTATCTTAACCTACTAATGTTAGATCCGAAAAAATGATCAGACATAGACTCTCCAATTGATTTGGTACTCAAGTTCACTTTATTATATTACGTCATGTTACCCTACATTCGCTTTATATTGTAAGTGGATTATGATGTATACCTTGACACTTTATTTTGATTGTCATGACTTATGTACACCTTGACACTTTATTTTACTGATCTTTAATAAATACACAATTATAAAAAAAAAAAAAAAACAGAAGAGGACAGTACACTGTTACAGATACCTCTGGATAGATTGGAGGCCTGGGCAGAGAAGTGGCAGATGAGGTTTAACACTGACAAATGTAAGGTTATGCACATAGGAAGGAATAATGCAAGTCACCAGTACATACTAAATGGTAAACACTGGGTAACTCTGACATGGAAAGGGACTTAGGAATTTTAGTGAACAACAAACTAAGCTGTAGAAACCAGTGTCAGACAGCTGCTGTCAAGGCCAATAAGATAATGGGTTGCATCAAAAGGGGCATAGATTCCTGTGATGAGAACATAGTCCTGCCACTTTACAAATCACTAGTCAGACCACACATGGAGTACTGTGTACAGTTCTGGTCTCCTGTGAACAAGGCAGACATAGCAGAGGAGGGCAACTAAAGTAATAACTGGAATGGGTGGACTACAGTACCCAGAAAGATTATCAAAATTAGGCTTATTCACTTTAGAAAAGACGACTGAGGAGAGATCTAATAACTATGTATAAATATATCAGGGGGCAGTACAGAGATCTCTCCCATCATCTATTTACTCATCATCTATTTATCCGCAGGACTGTGACTGTGACGAGGGGACATCCTCTGCATCTGGAGGAAAGAAGGTTTGTACGCAAACATAGAAGAGGATTCTTTACTGTAAGAGCAGTAAGACTATAGAACTTTCTTCCTGAGGAGGTGGTCATTGTAAGTTCACTAAAAGAGTTCAAGAGGGGCCTGGATGTATTTCTGGAGGGTAATAATATTACAGGTTATAGCTACTAGAGAGGGGTCGTTGATCCAGGGAGTTATTCTGATTGCCTGATTGGAGTCGGGAAGGAATTTTTTTCCCCCTAAAGTGGGGAAAATTGGCTTCTACCTCACAGGGTTTTTTTTTGCCTTCCTCTGGATCAACTTGCAGGATAACAGGCCGAACTGGATGGACAGATGTCTTTTTTCGGCCTTATAAACTATGTTACTATGTTCTTAAATGAAACTGTAGGATCATATGTCAGTTTGCGATAAGTTGCCACATCGCTAATTAATTCTTGGTTTCAAATTTTATATAGTCATGAATCCAACACCACCACTATCCATCCCTTATCTGCCGAGCGTACGACTAGACTAGTGTTGTGCCTGATATCAAATAAAGCCAGTTTTTCCATTTTGGTTAAATTTGACATAGAATCACTGTTAGACAAACATCTGTGCAGTCGCATAAGCACGGATTCAACCAAATCCTGGAACCTAGTGCAGGGGTCCTGGATTGTACCGGTGAACATCTGGATTTTTGGTGGGCATTGTCCGTGGTGGTGTGGGTTCAGAGACACTTTCAGGTCGCAACTGTCATATTATAGAATTAAAAACCTTTATAATATCTATGCCCCTAATTCAGGACAGAAGGCCTTTCTGGATCGTGGGTGGGGATTTTAATTAGGTATTGTCTCTGTTTGGGGATAGGAAGACAATCACCACCCTATTATCAGGAACGGATGTGTTGTGTTTTAGAGAAAAAAAATTACTTTTATTTTATGCAAATGAGCCTCTAGGAGCAATGGGGATGTTGCCCCTACTGCTATAGGCTCCGTTCTCCCTCCTCCTGCCGTGCACTGCCCATCCAGGAGGAGGGAGAATGGAGCCTCTAGTAGGGGCAACATCCCCATTGCTCCTAGAGTCTCATTTACATAAAATGGAAGCACCTAGGAAAAAGAGATTAATACTGTTAGATTCAGATGACATTAGCACATATCTAATGTCAGACAGTTTCCTAAGTCCTTTTCAGATTATACAATATGACCAAATCAAAGCTGTCTTTATGTCATCTTTCCTAAAGGTAGACAGGGAGGTGGTTCCTAATACTCTAAATAAAATATTGGATCTATGGGGTGGCACAGTATCAGTAACTTCCATTTACAAGCATGAGAGAAAGCAGAAGGCCCTGCTTGTTGGGTACCCGTGTTTTTCCACTTGGTCCACCCAATTGAATGATACTGAGCTGGAACTTAAAGGGATTCTGTCACCACCATTTTGCATATTAAGTTATTTATACCACTGGATTTAACTCATCATAAGGATCCCCAAATGGTTATTGTTATAGGGCCCAGATGAAGATTTGTGGTGTAAAAATCCTTTTTTATCTACTGTCAATCACTTACATTAAGGGGCCCAAGGGGAGTTGCCCATGGTTGCTGGAGCCCGGGCTCGGCGATTCCGTTGGAGCCCGGGACGCCCACCTAATTAATATTCACTTCACTGAGTGAAGCTCCGACGCCGCACTTGATGTACTGCGCCTGCGCAGCCCTGGAACCGCACACCTAATTAATATTCACTTCACTGAGTCAGTGAAGCTCCGGCGGCGGCTGTAATCCCGCGGCAGGCGCAGTGCCCCGTCGGAGCTTCACTGACTCAGTGAAGTGAATATTAATTAGGTGTGGCGGTCCAGGGCTGCGCAGGCGCAGTACATCAAGTGCGGCGTCAGAGCTTCACTCAGTGAAGTGAATATTAATTAGGTGGGCGGTCCGGGGCTCCAACGGAATCGCCGAGCCCGGGCTCCAGCAACCATGGGCAACTCCCCTTGGGCCCCTTAATGTAAGTGATTGACAGTAGATAAAAAAGGATTTTTACACCACAAATCTTCATCTGGGCCCTATAACAATAACCATTTGGGGATCCTTATGATGAGTTAAATCCAGTGGTATAAATAACTTAATATGCAAAATGGTGGTGACAGAATCCCTTTAAAATCAAGAGTTAGTATGCAAGCATATGATAAATGAGGCATGGAGAGATACTCAAATTAGAATAATTCATAAAGCTATATTTACGGGTTAAATGTATCACCACATCCTGTTAAACCAGAAAGGTTGAACTGTTGTCCTAAGTGTGCGGTATAGTGTGGTTTATGGTCGTGCCTGAAGATCTGTGAGGTATGAGGGGAAGTGAACCAAATATTTTATGCTATGTGGGGTTAGAGGGTTCCCCTGAGGCCTCAGTTGTTTCTCTTCCATTATGATGAGGGGGATCACTTTATTTCATCTCTTCCCTGGCTGTTCCATTCTGCTATGCTTTATCTTTATTCTTACCTACCTGAATGACTCTGAAATACATCTCATTAGACCTTTTTCTTTGACAGAATGGTACCTTCCAGAACAATTGAAGGGGAGATTAGTCAGGAAGCTTCTTCTGAACGTACTACAAAAACTCCTGTAGTCCAAAGGATTGCTTCAAAAACAGCTTTTTATTATGAGGTTTGAGAACAGCTTAAAACGTTTTCAGCCAGAGCCTTTGTCAATAAGCTGAAATATCATACAAAACAAGAAGTAAGTTTTGCAATCATATTGTATACATAGTGATGGCAAAGTGAAGAAGAGCGTAGGTCTCGTCGTCATACGCAAACCCCTTGGAATGCGGTGCTCTTTCACATATTCAGCAAGTGTCGCGCTGTGCAACTGATAATTGATCAGTCGCCGTGATTCTTTCTCCAGGTCTTTGCTCTTGACTTCTGAAGTAGGAATCTGCAGAAAATCTCGAGGAGTAGTTACCTGAGATAAGATATGCTCTCTTTCTTGATCATTATATGCAAAAGTTTACATCGCGGAGTGTGAATCCGGAATGGGATATACAGATAGTGCAGGTCAGGTCACACTCTTCTGGACAAGTAGCGGGTAACAGGAGACGGTTCCCAAGCCGAGCAAGACAATATACTACAAAAACTCCTGTACTCCAAAGGATTGCTTCAAAAACAGCTTTTTATTATGCGGTTTGAGAACAGCTTAAAACGTTTTCGGCCAGAGCCTTTGTCAATAAGCTGAAATATCAAGAAGTAAGTATTGCAATCATATTGTATACATAGTGATGGCAAAGTGAAGTACAAAGAACACAATAAATCAAAAACAAAGTAAAAAGCAGGTAAGTACATCCTCGGGTTGAGGATAGCTGGTACATAGCACAATGAGTCAGATGGCCCTGAGGAATCTTAATATGATAGTCCGTATCGCAGTGCAAAGCATCTAAGTTAAAGGAAGGACTAAACCGGTGTATATTTTACTGTAAGAGCTAATAGAAAGTGATAGTGCTGACAGGATTAAGCCTGAGGAAAATATCTGTACACAGTCAAGCATATACAGTGCCTTGCGAAAGTATTCGGCCCCCTGGAACTTTTCAACCTTTTGCCACATTTCAGGCTTCAAACAAAAAGATATCACATTTTAAATTTTTGGCGAAGGATCAACAACAAGTGGGTCACAATTGTGAAGTGGAACAAAATTATTGGATCATTTAAACTTTATTTTGTAATAATAAAACTGGGGGGGCGTGCAAAATTATTCGGCCCCCTTGCATTAATACTTTGTTGCGCCGCCTTTTGCTGCGATTACAGCTGCAAGTCCCTTGGGGTATGTCTCTATCAGTTTTGCACATCTAGAGACTGAAATTCTTGCCCATTTTTCCTTGCAAAACAGCTCGAGCTCTTTGAGGTTGGATGGAGAGCGTTTGTGAACAGCAGTTTTCAGCTCTTTCCACATATTCTCAATTGGATTCAGGTCTGGACTTTGACTTGGCCATTCTAAGACCTGGATACGTTTATTTTTGAACCATTCCATTGTAGATTTTGCTTTATGTTTGGGATCATTGTCTTGCTGGAAGATAAATCTCCGTCCTAGTCTCAGGTCTTTTGCAGACTCCAACAGGTTTTCATCGAGAATGGTCCTGTATTTGGCTCCATCCATCTTCCCATCAATTTTAACCATCTTCCCTGTCCCTGATGATGAAAAGCAGGCCCAAACCATGATGCTGCCACCACCATGTTTGACAGTGGGGATGGTGTGTTCAGGGTGATGAGCTGTGTTGCTTTTATGCCAAACATATCGTTTTGCATTGTTTCCAAAAAGTTTGATTTTTGTTTCATCTGACCATAGCACCTTCTTCCACATGTTTGGTGTGTCTCCCAGGTGGCTTGTGGCAAACTGTAAACGAGACTTTTTATGGATATCTTTGAGAAATTGCTTTCTTCTTGCCACTCTTCCATAAAGGCCAGATTTGTGAAGTGTTCGACTGATTGTTGTCCTATGGACAGACTCTCCCACCTCAGCTGTAGATCTCTGCAGTTCATCCAGAGTGATCATGGGCCTCTTGGCTGCATCTCTGATCAGTCTTCTCCTTGTTTGAGATGAAAGTTTAGAGGGACGGCCGGGTCTTGGTAGATTTGCAGTGGTCTGATACTCCTTCCATTTCAATATGATCGCTTGCACAGTGCTCCTTGGGATGTTTAAAGCTTGGGAAATCTTTTGGTATCCAAATCCGGCTTTAAACTTCTCCACAACAGTATCACGGACCTGCCTGGTGTGTTCCTTGGTCTTCATGATGCAGAACCCTGAGACTATCACAGAGCAGGTGCATTTATACGGAGACTTGATTACACACAGGTGGATTCTATTTATCTTCATCAGTCATTTAGGACAACATTGGATCATTCAGAGATCCTCAAGGAACTTCTGGAGTGAGTTTTCTGAACTGAAAGTAAATGGACTGAATAATTTTGCACGCCCAACTTTTCAGTTTTATTATTACAAAAAAGTTTAAATGATCCAATAAATTTTGTTCCACTTCACAATTGTGACCCACTTGTTGTTGATTCTTCACCAAAAATTTTAAATGTTATATCTTTTTGTTTAAAGCCTGAAATGTGGCAAAAGGTTGAAAAGTTCCAGGGGGCCGAATACTTTCGCAAGGCACTGTACATCAGTTAAGGGAAACAAATATGTTAATGGCAAAGCAGTGTAATGTACAATCTGCAAATTAGTAGCAATAGTAACAAGTGTGGAAGTACCGCACAGGATTATTGTTCTCAGATGTAGTAACATGCGGGTATATGGCAAAGAGTCATGAGATGTAGGTGACACCTCTTACCTGTAGACAACGCAAAGCTGGTCTTATGGAAATAACCCAAGATACGGGGAATGGAGGGTCTCACGTGGGGTACGGCGCTATGGCCACGTTGAGCGCTAGGACGGGCTGTTGCCCTTTAGGATGGCGCTGCTAAGTTCGTAAGGCGCTGTGCCAGTATTTAAAAGTCCGCGCTGGGTTGGACTGACGTGGCGTGGCCGAATGGGGCGGGCCGGCTCAGGGGGCGGCGGGTGCACGCATGTAGCAAGTAGGAATACTAAAGATGGCCAACGTAGCTTGTGGACCCCCAGTGCGCATGCGTAAGGATATTACAACAGAGAGAAGCATTTTGGATTCACCAGCTTCAAACTTTGGAACCAAGGGGCCTCAATAGAGACTATGATATAGGAAGCTTTCTATAGTCTCCCTTGCAATATTTACTACACATTTCTGGAACTCTAAGTATATGTGGATGTGATGTTTTTTTTTATGTATTATCCAATATTATCTCTGTCGATATGTGGTCCAATCTATTCATAGTCACATTTTGTCATTTCTCTGTCACTAATACCATATTTCTTTTTTAGACTCAGCATTATTGACTACATATGGAATTCATCGCTATCTTTACATAGTGGCGGTCCCCAATTAGTATCCTTACCTACAATGGCATCATAGTTTATAATATTGTGCTATTCTACAGCTATATTAGCATGTGTTTTTCCTTTGCTTAATTTTATTATCCTTACTTTCTACTTGTATCTACCCAACCACAGTGCCGCTTGTATTCTTCTAACACAAGCTTTTTCTGAATGGTCGGGACTCGGAGGCCTTGGGGGAGATCTGAAGACAGGACCTCCTGCACTAGGACATAGCAACACTGGCCACACATCACAGACAGCAGCAGGGGAACGGTAGTTATGTGTTTTTTTACACTAAAGGTCACCGCTACAGGGGGCACCAAGAGGGGGTAACATTATATGTATTTGGCACTGAGAGGGGCAACATCTACTGGGGGCACCAAGAGAGCGAAACATTATATATAACTGGCACTGATGTGGTCATCATCTATTGGGGGAAGTATTATATATCTGGCAGTGAAGGGGTCATCATCTACTGGGGGAGCATTATATATAACTGCCACTAAGGGGGGCATCATCTACTGGAGAAAGCATTATATATAACTGGCAGTGAGGGGTCATCATCTACTGGGGGGAGCATTAGATATAACTGGCAATGAGGGGGTCATCATCTACTGGGGGAACCATTACATATAACTAGCACTGAGGGGGTCATCATATACTGGGGGAAGCATTACGTATAACTGACACTGAGGGGACCATCATCTACTGGGGGAAGTATTATATATCTGGCAGTGAAGGGGTCATCATCTACTGGGAGAAGCATTATATATAACTGGAAAATTGTTGCAAGAGGTTTACATACCTCCCAACCGTCCCGGATCCAGCGGGACAGTCCTGAATTGCAGTGGCATCCATCAGTGGTGGTCGTGCTTGCACACTATAGGAAAAAGCTCTAGCGTATGTGCAGTCCCACGTTCCCAGCCACCAGAAGGGCTGGCACTTTTCCCTGTAGTGTGCAAACACGACCACCACTGATGGATTACAGCAGGGCTGGCCAACCTGAGGCTCTCCAGCTGTTGTAAAACTACAACTCCCACCATGCCCTGCTGTAGGATGATAGCTGTAGGCAGACTGGGCATGCTGGGAGTTGTAGTTTTGCAACAGCTGGAGAGCCGCAGGTTGGCCAGCCCTAGATTACAGGGTGGTCGTAACCATGAAAACGAGCAGTGTATAACGTGATGGAAAAATGAATCCAGCCAGCAAAGGAAGCAATATGGACAATCTCAATAGATTAGTAAATGGCTTGTATTAACTTCCTCTACATAATAAATGTCATTTGCTGAAGTGAGACAACCCCTTTAAAGGGACATTCCAGTTATAACAAGTTATGATTTATCTCCTGGATAGGGGTTAAATGTTAGATCAGAGGTGTTCCACCTGCACGGACCCCCACCTATGTTTAAATGGAGTAATGGTCAGCAAAGTGTACCACTGCTCTGTTCATCTCTATGGGACTGATGAATCTAGCAGAGCGCTGTACTTGGCAGTCTCAGGGGTGTAACTAGAAAAGACTGAGCCCCATAGCAAATTTTATGACGCCACAAAGGCTAGTCAAGACTGACCACTTTTGCCAAACAACCCCCCACCCACTTAGTCTTGTAAAAGATATAAAAATAATATATTTACTAGTGCTGGACAGGAAAAAGAGTCAAGATTTTCTTTACAGTACACTGCCTGGGCCCTGTGTGCCCCCTTAGTGCCCCACACAGTAGTTATTCCTCCTTAGTTCCCCCTTCACAGTGGAATACTACCTTAGTATCCCTTTCATAGTACAGCTGCCCCTTTAGTGCGCCACACATTAGAATGCTTCTTTAGTGTCCCCTTCACAGTAGAGATGCCCCTCTAGTTCCACCACACAGTAGTTATTCCCCCTTAGTGCCTCTTCACAGTGGATTGCTCCCTTAGTGCCTCTTTCATAGTAGTAATACTCCCTTGGTGTCCCAGAAAGTAGAAATAATCCCTTAGTGCCCCACACAGTAGCTATTCTCTCTTAGTGCCCCCTTCACAATAGAGATGACCCCTTAGTGTCCACACACAGTAGCTGTGCTCCCTTAGTGCCCCCACACAGCAGTTACTGCTCCTTAGTACCCCTTTCACAGTGGAATGCTCCCTTAGTGCCCCGTTTACAGTATAATTGCCTCCCTAGTGCCCTCACACAGTAGAATGATCCCTTAGTGCCCCCACACAGTAGTTATGCCGTCTCTGTGCCCCTACACAGCAGTCATGCCCCCACTCAGTAGTTACGCCCCTTTAGTGCTCCCCTTACAATAGCACTGGCCCCTTAGTTCCTCCCTTACAGTAGTGCTATCCCCTTAGTGCCCTCCACACAGTAGTAAAGCCGCCTTACTGTAGTGCTGCCCCCATTAGTTCTCCCCATACAGTAGTGAAGCCCCCATTATTGCCCCTCTTACAATAGTGCTGGCCCCTAAGTTTCCCTTAGTGGCCCACCTTACAATAGTGAAGCTATCTCCTTGCAATAGTGCTGGCACCTGAGTGCCCCCTTACTGTAGTGAAGCCCCTGTGGTGTTAATAAAATAAAAACAGTAATACGCACTTAGCCCTGTTTTCCTGATGAATGGACATCATGGTCTCCCCAGCAGGAGGTGCAATGTGGTAACGACATTGCGCCTGCTGAGCTGAGCAGTAGACAACACAGGCAGGGGGATGATCCCTTGCCTGTGCGCTTTCCCACTCTGCCCAGCAGGCGCAATGCACTGTAATGGGGAGAGCCAGGGAATGGCGGCCCAGGCCGGAATGCATGACTTTGGGGCCCAAGTGTGTCTACATCTGCTACTGTGGTAGTTCCACCCCTGGGCGGGCCCATACTCTTTGATTAGAGCGGTTGTGCACATGCTGAACCATTCCTCCATTTTTTAGTTCCCCATGGTCCCAAGTGGGCACCATAAGCAGAGGAGAAGGGAACTTGGTACTTGAATTGGGGCGCCTATGACTGGTGTTTTTTTTTTTAACCCCTGCACTCTGCCAGCACATATAACAACGTGCCACATTTGTTATAAATCAGAGCATTG
This sequence comes from Rhinella marina, assembly GCA_900303285.1. Classification (NCBI taxonomy): domain Eukaryota; kingdom Metazoa; phylum Chordata; class Amphibia; order Anura; family Bufonidae; genus Rhinella; species Rhinella marina. The sequence continues at coordinate 70,660 of ONZH01014650.1, forward strand.
CAGAAAAACTGATTGCAAATTCCTGCTCATGTGCCTACTCCATAACATTTGCCACACAGCACCAATACATATTTATTTCCATATCCATTTCACACTACAAATAAGGTGAGGCACTGATGTAACTTTTTTGAGTTTTCATCTTGGATGCTATGAGTTCCCTAACTCTAGCCTGACCTTTGGGAAGAAACCCAATTTATTTCTTTCTTTCACGGGTGCATACCGGATCTGACCACTAGGGTGCACTCAATAGATGCTTTCCTATTCTGCGTTAGGCGGCCTTTCACTGGCCGGGAACCATAGAGTCAGATCTTGTTGTCGTGACGTAATCAGTTCTCTCAAGTAGTTCGCGTGCATTTTTGTTATGTTCCGGGTTAAACGCTGGGCTGCGCTTCATAGACCCGGAAGCGGAAACGAACGTTTCGTCACTTCTTTACCCAGTGTTGGCGGCTCTAGTGTTTCTTGTGTGTTGTTTTTGGATTTCTTTAGGTTTTCGGCTCCCCCAGTGAACTGCCATCATGTACGACGTGGATGAAGGTAGGAGGCTGCCGGGGGCAGAGTGTAGTGGTGATGTTTGTGGATTGTTTTGTCGTTCGTGGTGACACTGAGACGTTTTCTCCCTTGTTAGATATGCAGTATGATGAGGATGATGATGAGATCACTCCTGACTTATGGCAGGAAGCATGCTGGATCGTTATAAGGTAAGTAGAAATCCAGACTTTCTTTCTGGAGAAGCTGTTTAGTTTCCAGGGACAAGTTGTACTATTGTGGTGTGCTATAATATGTGGTTTCTAGACTATTTTATGTGGATTACTTCTTGTGGAGTTTTGTCTTTGTTTTATGTTCGCCCTGTATTTGTGTGGGTTACTCCAGGTACCCCTGGTTTCCTCCCACTTTCCAAATACATACTGATAGGGAACTTAGATTGTGAGCCACATTGGATGTTAATGTCTGTAAAGTGCTGTGGAAATTAGCAGTGCTATATAAGTGTGTAAAATAAATACATTAAAAAGGATATGAAACATATGTTTTACATCATTTGCACAGTAAAAACACTTAATTTTTGTGTCTCCCCCACTACTATTGTATGTGAACATGTGATCAGACATCTATAGTACTCTGCAATACTACTGTATCACTGTCTGTTTTACCTGTCGGTGTTATGCTGCCTGCCAGTATACCAAAGGGGTTTTATGGTACACTTATATTGAAGGCTTAAAGGGGTCCTCCAGGCTCCTGATATTGATGAGCTATCCTCAAGATAAGTCATTCATATCCAATTGGTGAGGGTCTGATACCACATACCCCTGCTGATCAGCTGTTTCCTGCAGCCTCAGATGCCAGAACTACCACTGTGAATGGAACAGGAAGCACAGCTCTGTCCAAAGTGTAGTGGCCATGTTGGATTACTGCAGCTCATCTATCATTGATGTGAATGCAAGCTCAGCTACAGTAACCCAGCACGCCCACTACACTTTCAACGGACTTGTGCTTCCTGTTCCATTCACAGTGGTAGTTCCAGCACTGTTCAGTGATGAAAGCTGATTCTGCCTTGGTACTAATGTTGAACACGTCAGAGTTAGTAGGAGGGCTGTTACCATGCATAGTGTGGAGACACATAGAACCGACACCAGGTGTCATGGTGTGAGGCGTCATTACCTACCATAGCCGTTCCCATCTGTTATTTGTGGAGGGAACATTAACCAGCCTTCGGTATGTCCAGGATATCATGAAACCAGTCCTATCGCCTTTATTCACTGAGTTAGGGGAAGGGGTGTTCCAACAAGATAATGACTACCCTACACCCCAGGTTATCCAGCAACTGATAAATACAAATGTGCCAGAGTGAGGAGACAGAGAAAATGATTACTCTAAACCTCAGTAACCGCCAGAATTACATCAATATATAGAAAGGGGGTAGTACTAATACATAAAATATAACTTTTATTCTTTATTATAATATAAGGGAATGACTATCCCCACACAAAACACCTCAAATAATAGTCCATGGACAAAATATGAATAAAAGGCTGAGAAAGCGTTCTTACCAGGTTCTAGGTGTTTGAGCCCTCTCTGCCAAAGAAGGCAAATTCCAATGTGCACTGTAAGAATTTAAACCTTCATTAGTGACATGTATCTCTGAGTAGGGAGCATTAGGAATAAGGGGCTGTACTGACCCTAAGTAATGGGCTAACACTGGCTCAGCCCGGAGATATGACCTGATGGTAGCCGTACTCCGTCCCCGTGCCTAAGCTTCCCTGATCTGAGACCCTAATAAATCTCAATCCCGATAGTCCCAACGCGTTTCATCCAAAATAAATACAATTGCCCAAGAATCATCAGGGGACTAGGGCAATGTAAATATCTGGGATAGAGTCACAGAGGAGTGCTCCAAGTCATCATAGTGCACCATCCACAAGCAAAGCAAACAGTGCAATAAATACAGAACCACCTGTGAGAGGCGTATATACCAGTCGCCCCACAGTAGTGCCGCAGGTATGTGAACCTTCACTACCAATGAAGCGTATAGCCCATCAAATGCAGCAAATGGTAAATGGTGTCAATACAACTAGGTTTCCATAAAGTACACCATGTATAGAAATTCCGTCCTTCGTGTGGACGATATCTCCTCCTGGAGACAGGCAGTCAGCCTGAGAATAAAAGTTATATTTTATGTATTAGTACTGCCCCCTTTCTATATATTGTTATCCAGCAACTGGCCTTGCCAGCTCGATCACCAGATCTCTCCTCCATCGAGAATGGATGGGGCAACTGATCTCAGATGCACAGCAGTCAACAACCACCTTGGCTGAACTACAGGTCCAAGTTGAAAGAGTATGGAATGACATACCACAGGAGGATATCCAGCATCTGTATGACTTGCCATACCTGAGTGGTAGCCTCTATCACAGCAAGGGGGTATTGTGACCCTGCCTCAACATATACCTTGCTGCAGAACCCAAAATAAAGGTTGCAACCACTTTGATTTTGTAATCATTGACCAAGCACCACTGGCAGTTTATACTTGGCAGTCTCAGCTCAATCAGATTACGTTTTCCAGGTGTTATTTTTTATTTTCTGGTAGTGTGATTGGCTCCTAATTGTTAGCGTAGGAACCACTGGAGCACTAGTTGCATGAAGTGTTAACTCATCTAATTTTTTATCTTATGTCTTTCATGTCTATTTAGCTCTTATTTTGATGAGAAGGGTTTGGTACGTCAGCAGCTCGATTCATTTGATGAGTTCATTCAGATGTCAGTGCAGAGAATTGTGGAAGATGCCCCACCGATAGATCTGCAAGCTGAAGCTCAACACACCTCAGGAGAAGTAGAAGAACCGGTAGGTTTCAGTTATTTTTTTTTATTTATTTTTTTTCATTTTTGTTGTTTTTTTTCTCCCAGCCTTTCCAAAGTCATAACTTTTTTTTTTTTTTTTTTATTTCTCCCATTCACATAACTGTATGGGAGCTTGTTTTTTTTGCGGGACAAATTGCACTTTCTAATGACACCACTTAAGATTGCATAAAATGTAGTGTGAAGCGGTAAATTTCCAAATGGGTTGGAATTATTAAGAAAAACAGACACAAGTCTGCCACAGTTTGCAGTGAGGGATAAATATTTTCATATTTTAATAGTACGGGTGTTTTTGCACGTGGTGATGCCCGTGATGGTTTTTTTTGTTTGTGCTTTTTTAATTTTAGGGCAGGGTGGGTTTTTTTTTTTTTAATTTGCTACTTATAGTTCCTAAAAAAGTTTAATCATTAGACTGCTTCTTTCATGTACTCCAATGCATTAGCGTTTGAGAGTTACACTATATTCCTATGGAGCCCTGCTACAGACCACTCCTGAGTACCGTTATCGGCGATCACATACAGTAGTCTCAGGTGCCTGCTGTTTAAAACAGCAGGCACCCAGCAGCTATGGTGCCTGATGTGCTTGTGAGCGGGCATAATCTTTAAAACCCCTACCACCACTGCCGTAATTCCACCTTGCAGCGACGGATAGCGTTAAGCCTGATGAAAAAGAATGAAATAATCAACTTTTTGATATTTTATCATAAATCCCAGTCCTGGGCAATAGTAGGATTTGTGCAAATAGTAAACTGTTTAAATTCTGCAAGAGTTTAAATTTTATTTATCTATTTTTGTCCCAGGGTGGCCTATAAAGTTTCCTGGAATTATCATATTTCAGTGATGTAGATTTGCAAAAATAGCTTGGTGTAAAGGGGTTATCTGACCCTTTGTAACTGAACTGTTCTGTTGATAGGTCATCAGTATCTGGTGGGGATCTGACACCTGGGACCCCCACTAGTCAGCTGTGTTAGAACTGCCCACCGCAGTGGCCTTCTCGCTGCTAGGCCAGTGACGTCAAGACCATCCGTCATGTGCAGTGGGCTGAGATGCACCTTGGCCACATGACCCATGGTCATTAAGTCACTAACCAAAAGTAAGCAGCGAGACCCCCACCAATCAGAAGCTGATGACATAGCCAGAGAATAGTTCATCAGTTACAAAGGGTTGGCTAACCCCTTTAAACATAGCTATTATTGGAAAGGTATATCACTCAAATACGGTCATTACAGAGAACTTTATAGGCCAGGGATAAAAAATAATTTTATTATAAAAACCCTTTAAGCATTGTCTTATTTGTTTTGTTTGTGATCCACTGCATTTATGTCTTGACGTTTGAAATTATTTTACAGCCAAGATACCTACTAAAGTTTGAGCAAATCTACCTGTCTAAACCAACACACTGGGAAAGAGATGGCGCTCCCTCACCAATGATGCCAAATGAAGCCAGACTTAGAAATCTAACGTAAGATTTGCTTTGAGTTTATTACATGCAATAGGAAAATTAATAGTGTGAAGAAAGTGCAGATGTGGGTTTCTCTCCTGTTCAAAAGCATTGGCCCTAGTGTGTTAAAAGGAAATACGATGGCGACACCCCCCCCCCTTCCAAATTAGGAAAAATGACTGATGTGAGTGGTGATCACTGTACAACACTTTTACTGCACAAAATAATTAATAGATGCCAACTCATTTCATTGTCTTGTCAGTTCTTCAGGTCCTTTCATCGGCAAATTTCTCACATTCAAATTGATCTTTGCTTAGGAGTAAAATGTACAGTACATTTAACAGTAGCTTTAGCCTAGCCATATTTATGGTCATTTATTAAGACCAACGTTTTAGACGTTGGTCTTAATCCCCCTTCGCTGGTGCGTGATGCGCCTAAGCTATGTAGACGTGCCGTCCTCTACATAACTTGGACGCATCCTCCACTGCCGTACAACAGCCTTAAGTTTACGCCAGATCAAAAACTGGCATAGAAAATGATAAATGAGACGGGGCTACCGGCCCACCCTCTTCCCCGCCCAAGTCATGCCCCCTGGCGTACATGGCGATGTAGGGGAAGAATTCGCAGAGTTTGCTGCACATCACCTTTGCGACAAAATCTACGCCAAAAGTGCCGTATATTTGGTCATAAATTACCTCCACTGTTTCTCTGTACGTCATAATAGTTTTTCTCATTCTGTTTCAGGTATTCGGCCCCACTTTATGTTGATATTACAAAAACAGTTGTAAAAGAAGGGGAAGAACAGATTCAAACTCAGCATCAAAAGACGTTCATTGGGAAAATCCCAATAATGTTGCGTTCAACATACTGTCTTTTAAATGGCCTCACTGATCGTGATCTTTGTGAGTTAAATGAATGCCCACTGGATCCCGGAGGTTACTTTATTATCAATGGATCTGAGAAGGTACTTATTATCCCTCTTTCTGTGCCACTTTGGTCATTATCATTGTACACTCTCACATTATGTATATTTTTTTACACTGGGTACAGGGAGAGATCAGTCAGCCATGCTGGGCAGGGAGAATCAGGAGGGGAACTGGCCAGTGGACATATACCCCTGTAATTTATTAATCTCAGTGACAGTGCCACCTTTTGTTCATGGTTTTGGTGTATCTTCTGACTGCCTCCTCTACGTTTATGCTCTCTAACTATTACATGGCATTAATAAACTTACCCCATAGCTCATTGTAATAAGGGAGCCTCTTGGTGTTTCTTGCTGCCATGGTTAGGGCACCATAAAGACTGACATGTTCCCTTTTAAGTTGCTGAGAGTTTCAGAAGGTGTCGCCCAGTATGTGTGCAGTTCCTGTGGTCACCTACCAGAATCATTGCAGGAACAAAGGAGCTGCTTATTTTTGTTTTCATGCACTAACACCTCTTTTCCTTTCTCCCTAATTTAGGTCTTAATTGCACAAGAAAAAATGGCAACAAACACAGTATATGTGTTTGCGAAGAAAGATTCAAAGTATGCATACACTGCAGAATGTAGGTCTTGTCTGGAGAATTCGTCAAGACCAACAAGTTCCATATGGGTCAGCATGCTGGCAAGAGGAGGCCAGGTATGGAGGGGATCTGAATTCTCGCTCTGTTTGTCCAGCTTTGTAATAACCCTAATGACTTAGGTTTTGAAAACTACAGATATATTATAGACCTAGTAACTCCAACTGTTAGTATTGAGTGTTGAGCGAAGCTGGCTTCAGATCATAGATCCAAAGTCGCTTCGGTCAAAGCTTCATTTGAATGCTGTTAAACCGAATCAACTTCAGATCTAGGAGCTGAAGCTCAATTCACTCAACGCTATTGGAATTATTTCAAGCTTGTGATAGAAGTTCAGTGAGCCTTATATCCCGTAATGCTGATAGCTGCTGCATACCAGTTCTAGAAAACAGTCTAGGATAGTTGAAAGGTGATTCCTTGAAACACCAAAAAGTGGAATGGATTTCACTTGTTGCACCAAATTTCCACACCAACTCTATGTTCCAAGTTAATGATATCCAGTGCCCTGGAACACCTACTGTGTACTGAACCACTGTGCGCAAGCTCCCAGCTGGGCTCTCTAGTTTCACATGACTTGCATCTGATGTGAGCCTTTTTTTGTATACTACAACTTAATGGGGTTATGTTATCTGAGACGCTCTGTGCCACCAGTGTCAGATAAAGTCCCACCTCTGGTATTCGTACCTATTACTAGAACGGTACATCCAAAGTGAGCGAGAGCACGCTGCGTGTGTACAGTTTACTCACCATTCACTTCAGGAATTACGAAAATAGCTGGGCCAGCATGCTCCGCCATTTCTGGAACTCGAATGCAGAGCACACCACACATGCACTGCCACCTCTCCATTCACCTCTATGGGAATTTTGAAAGTAGCCAAGCTAGTGCTTGGCTATTTTCGAAATTCCTTTAGAAGTAAATAGAGCGCGGCCGCGCTTGGCACTGTGCCCTCGTTCTTCTTTGGGGTCCCGTTCTGGAGATGGGTGTGGGTCCCACCTCTGTGACCTGCACTTCTATGATGTTGGCATATTCTAGCAATATGCCATCAATGTCTGAAATGAGACAACCCCTGTAATGGCAAAAAAACATACTGCAAGCACAACCAAAGATGACTTTGTAAAAGTTTCTTTAATATCCTCACAAAGCACATGTATCCAAACGTAATGTTTCTTGTGCCATGCCTAGCAATCGGCCTGACCCTGGGATTCACCTTTTTCCAGCTTTGTCTGGTGCTCCACAATTGTCACTTTTCTTCCCACATCCAGCAGTGGAAGGCAACAATTTATTGCAGCCTAAACAATTTTAATGGCATCTACTGGGCTTGAGCTCCTATTTAGGATATAGGCCAAGTAACAGTGGGTGCCGTGTGGCGGGGGAGTAGAGCAGCCAGACACATCATTCCCCAGTAAAATCTTGGCTCTCAGATTAAATGGGTTGGTTTTGATGAAGTTATTTTATCATGTTCCTCAATTATAAATATGAATGACTTTTTATTTGTTTCAGGATGTCCAATCCATTGTGTTGCTTGTAGTATAAATTACTAGATATACATATGTTCTACTACAACTTTGCTAAATGAAAGTTCATTTGTCTGTGTCTTCATTAGGGTGCAAAGAAAAGTGCCATTGGCCAACGTATCGTTGCAACATTGCCTTACATCAAACAAGAAGTGCCCATCATCATTGTGTTTCGAGCTTTGGGGTTTGTGTCTGATAGAGACATTCTGGAACATATAATCTATGATTTTGAAGATCCTGAAATGATGGAAATGGTAAATGGGATATTCTTCGTTTTATTACTTGTATGTAAGGAGGTTATATATTCTGTTTCTGGTGGCCACTACTCCTTTGACTTTCAGGACCAGATTATGCCTTACTTATTGCTGTAACACCCCTTATTGAAAAAAAAAATATTCTGGCTAAAGATGCAACTATTAGATTGGTGGGGGTCGTACTACTGGGACCCCTGTGAATCATGGGGACCCCTGTGAGTAGAGCAGTTAAATAGTCAAATATACTTTAATGCGATTTGTGTAAATAGGTTATTAGTATAAAGGGTGTTACTATTTTGTGTTATAAGTGGGCGTTCACATTGCACAAAATGTTGTCATGGTCTGACAACAGCCGTGTGGTGTCTGCCTCTGGTTGATTTCAATGGGAGGCAGTACTGCAGTTTGCGCAGACAACGCTTTAAAGCTGTGACCACGCCATAAAGGGACATGTCCCTTCTTGGTGTGCTGTTCAGACAGATGCCGCTTGAAGCTGTGAAGGGTGTCTTGCTTGTGGTTTAGCTACATTAAGTGGATCTAAGCCTCAAGCTGGTACGTGGCATCCGAAAAGTGAACAACCACGGCAGTATTCTTATGGTATATTCAAATCGATTACCCACCTCCATACATGGATCCAAATTATAGCGTGTGCCATTTTTTTATTTACTTGCTGTTTAAAACAAACAACAGATGCAAGCTTGTAGTGTATGTGGACATCTGTGGGTGTCCAAAGCGTATTCATGTAGTCTTGACAGGCCTTGTTACATGCAGTCAGGCTTTACTCTGAAGTGCTGCAGCGTTTTGGAGAATCTGGCACTATAGTCATCCCATTAGCTTCTCCCTGCTGACTCAACTAGATTGACAGGTCTCTCCCTATGCACAAATATGAAGAGACCTATCCATCAAGCTGAATCGAATAGGCAGAAGTCTCCAGAAGCTTCCCGGAACACTCTCTACCCAGTTCCTGGCTGACTTTTAAACAATGCTTTATTTAAAAGGCTGCAGAAGTGCAGAGTAAAGCTTGGCTGTTCGTAATGAGGGACCCTGCCCGTTGTGTGGGAAGGATGAATCTTGGCTTCCCTTTAAGGACTTTTTTTTTTTTTTTTTTTGTAATAGGTTAAGCCTTCCCTCGATGAAGCATTTGTTATCCAAGAACAAAATGTTGCTCTGAACTTTATTGGCTCAAGAGGAGCAAAGCCTGGTGTCACCAAAGAGAAAAGAATCAAATATGCCAAGGAAGTTCTGCAGAAAGAAATGCTTCCACACGTTGGTGTCAGTGACTTCTGTGAAACCAAAAAAGCCTATTTTTTGGGGTATGGTTTGAATAAGATTTATTCAATTGCGTTGCTATACTTACTAGTGTTTGTGTGCTTTTTTTCATAATAACATCTTTTTACGTTTTGTATTTAAGATACATGGTTCATCGGCTGCTTCTTGCGGCTCTTGGAAGGAGAGAGCTAGATGACAGAGATCACTATGGAAATAAGAGGCTGGATCTTGCAGGGCCGCTGCTAGCATTCCTCTTCAGGGGGTAAGGCTTTAATGGCTTTCTAATGGAGCTCTTTTAGTAGCATTTTCTGAATCTTCCATAATAAAAAATTTTTCCCCCTTCCCTATCTTTGTAGAATGTTTAAGAACCTGTTAAAAGAAGTAAGGATTTACGCGCAGAAATTTATTGACCGAGGAAAAGATTTTAATTTGGAGTTGGCGATTAAGACTCGTATAATTTCGGATGGTTTGAAATACTCTCTAGCTACTGGAAATTGGGGTGACCAAAAGAAAGCTCATCAAGCTAGAGCTGGTGTATCTCAGGTAAGTCTGCACTTTTTGTATTTTAGTTTCGGTACAACTTGCATTCTAATGTAAAATACTCTTAACCTTAAAGCTCAAACATCAGCAGTGATGTCCAATAGTTTAATATGAGTAATTCATGTTTACACGTAGGTCCGCTGACTGCGCTCAGAACATGGCCGCTGATTGAGGATCCTGTCCATCAGTGGCCTCCATTCATTTACACTGGGGATGGACTGTGCATGTGCTAGTTCCCCTGTCTCCAGTATGTGAATGGAGGCCGCTGATGAACTGGATCCTCCATCAGCGGCCATGTTCTGAGCACAGCCCCAGGTCGGGACCTGCATATAAATATGAATTATTCTTATTAAAATCAATCATGGGTGGCAATAGTTTAATAACGATTACTAGCTGCGTGCTTCTAATAATGGATTATCCATTTGTTTAGGCGTTTTAGCTCTTCGAGCTGACTTCTTCAGAATGAGAATATTTAGCATTTCATTTTTTTTTTTTAACAGCCCGCAATTCTAAAAATGTTGTTTTCTACGGCTATTGAGTAAAAAAAAGAAACGCCCTTTTCTGGCAGAAGTTCCCTCTTTACCTTGGAGATACAAAATGAAGATCATACAGCCTAAGAACAGCTGTTTGTGGGTGTTTTTTTTTTTTTTTAGACACTGTTCACACTGGTGTGTTTAGTGATATGTTTGATGGGTCTCCCCGTACCAGGGTACACATGAATGTTATGGCAGTACATCTCAAGACAAAGAACCACAGTGAATAATATCCTCTAGTTACCCTAATAAAACTATAGCAAGGGGGCTGTGTGGACAGTGTAGACATGGCCTGTGACTGGGCAAGCAATGCAGGAGTTTTTCTCTTAAAGAACCTTACAGTAGGTGTGCCCAGTTTTATTTCCAGATAAAAAATCAACATTGCGTGCCAGCCATCTCAATCACTACTGCAAGTCGACTGAAGTGTGGGGTAGATGCAACTAGACTTTTTGTTATTCTCCAGGAAAGTTCTGTGTGTCTTCCCTTCAGCAAATGCAGAATTAAGCCAAACTTTAATTTTCATAATTTTTATAGGTGTTGAACCGACTGACTTTTGCATCAACCCTTTCTCATTTGCGGAGATTGAACTCTCCTATTGGTAGAGATGGTAAGCTTGCCAAGCCCAGGCAGTTGCATAACACTCTGTGGGGTATGGTGTGTCCTGCCGAGACTCCTGAGGTAAGGTTTCAGGAACAGAGTTATAAAACTAATTTGGAATTTTCTTGATTTGTCATTTAAACCGAACAAAGTAAAGTGAAGTTGTTTTTGCATCTTTGAATGTGTGAAATCCAAAACTGCATGCCAACATTTGAAAAACTACATAAACTCCTTTGACCTTTCACAGCAATTCATCTATGTTCTGTTTGTGCATTTGCCTGTGAAAGTTCCTGGGGCAAGATTAGCAGTAAATGGTGCCACTTCCAGGCAGATGTACTGTGTATTTACCTACATGCTGGTTGCTGCAGCCAATTCATATTTTTGGTGGCCACAAAAAGGCTGGATCATCATAATTTTAGTGACCAAAAATGTCCATTATTTACATTGATGATGATGTTCAGACTTCAGATTTTGCTGAGAAGTTACCACTTTTTAGTAATGGCTGCAATAGCGTTATGTATTAAAATGGAAAGAACATCTGTATGTGATTGTACTACTTGTGCTTTCACAGGGTCACGCTGTGGGACTTGTGAAAAATTTGGCTTTGATGGCTTATATTTCTGTTGGGTCTCAACCGTCTCCAATTTTGGAGTTCTTGGAAGAATGGAGTATGGAAAACCTTGAGGAAATCTCCCCAGCAGCAATTGCAGAGTAGGTGTACTGTATGCAGCATGTAATACTATGTACACTTGGAAGGTGTCCCCTGGAAACTTTACTAATGTTTAGAGCAGTTCAGACCAAGTTTATTTACGTGGTCTTGGAGAACACCCCAACCTCCTGATATTTGAGGATTGCTGGGATCAGTCTTGTAAATTTTGTAGTAGATATTTTAAGTTATTCCAATATTTTTGTTTTATTTAGTGCCACAAAAATATTTGTTAATGGATGCTGGGTTGGCATACATAAGGATCCAGAACAGTTGATGAATACTCTTCGAAAACTGCGTCGTCAAATGGACATCATTGTGTCTGAGGTAAATATTTTCAAATGTACAATATTTCTATTGTTGCTTCACAGCTGTTAAAGAGGACCTTTCATGGGTCCAGACTTTGCTAACAATGTAGCCTGTTATGGAGGGCATGTGGGACTGGGGTCAGAGAACTTACTACTTTTGCAGGGTGCTGCTCCGTTTGACCGCTGTCCCCCTGTAAAGTTCCGGCGCGCGCTATGCAAGTGCATAGCATCGGAACAGGGAGGAGGAGACGCCAGGGATTCTCAATGGGCGTCTCCTTCTCCCTGGCTGGAGCGTTGTCCAATCGCAGTGGAGAGCGTCACAGCCAGGGAGAAACCTGTCTCCATCTGGGAGACAGATGGAAACATTAGACAGTATGTTTCCATCTGTTAAACGTATCAATTTTTCAGTTAATTACTGCAAACCTTTATTTAAAAAGCTTCACAAAAAACGTATACGTCTTAAAAAACGGACACAAACTTATTGAAACATATGCACATCTGTCAAACATATGTTAAATAGATGACCACATATAAACATATATATGTATACTATATGTCTAAACATCTCTGTATGAGCTACAGCAAAAACGAGATGTGAACAGGCCCTTATATAGGTCCAAAGCTTACAGAACATTTCAAAATTACAGAGAAAGATGTGAATCGTGTAAGTAATTACATATAGCAATAAAGAAACAGACAAAAGAAAAATGTTAATTGAGCCAAATAATCCAGTAAGTCCAACAAAGCTCCAGTATAGTCAACAGATGAATTACATCCAAGTGCAACAGATGGGTATTAGCCCATATAAAAAACAGCACCCAGAGAGCGCATAAGGACAAGGTTCCAGAGATCGTCTTCTGAAGGTATATCACTGTGACAAGTGATTCTACAGTGTTTAATGTCCATTTTTAGGATGTACCGGTACATACTGAGCCACATAACTTTCCCTTCTTCAGGTGTCTATGATCAGAGACATAAGAGAGCGGGAGATAAGGATCTACACAGATGCTGGCAGGATTTGCAGACCGTTGCTGATAGTGGAAAAACAGAAGTTGCTACTGAAAAGGAGACATATTGACCAGCTAAAAGAGAGGGAATACAATAATTACAGGTGAGCTTTGGTTGGTTGCTTTTTTTGAAGACTACTCATTGGGAATATTTTGTCAGAATTTCATGAATGATGGTAATACAGATGTGTATCTTTTTTTTGTTTCCAACTACCGCATTTAAATATTCTAATTTCCTACCCCTATGCAGTTGGCAGGACCTTGTAGCAAGTGGTGTTGTGGAATATATTGATACCCTTGAAGAGGAGACTGTCATGCTTGCTATGGCACCAGATGACTTGCAAGAAAAGGGTGTGGCGTATTGTTCAACCTATACACACTGTGAAATTCATCCTTCTATGATCCTAGGAGTCTGTGCATCAATTATACCATTCCCTGATCATAACCAGGTACTTCATGGTTTTAAAGTTTACGATTTGGCCCCTTACCAGTCATTGATGGCCTCCTTTATCTGTGCACATAGATACATAAAATAAACTATGCTGATTTTGGAATAGGCAGTGCTGTTTCATGGGACCATCATCTTTTGAGCATACCTCAGTGAAGCCTGTCGGCAACATGGTTCATTCTAATTTTTAATTAGCTTACCTCCTTTTTACAAATTATTAAAATAATAAAACAAAGCTATGCTCACTGTTCCGAACCCCATCCATTCCAGCACTACTGATCCGATCCCGCCAGTGCAGTGATGACATGCTTGTTTTCCTTACTTGACCATTGCAGCCAGTCACTGGCCTGAGAGGCCTTGTGCTGTATACCACTGAAGCCAGTGATTGGCTGTAACGGTCACATGCTGTATACGTAAACATCATTGCTGCAGCTAAAACCTTGATGGTATGTCTTCAGCAGTAAGGAGGATCGAAGAGGTGATGCTGGAATGGTGAGTATAACTTTATTTCTATTTTAATGCCTTGACTGCATTTTCCACCCTCAGGAATCTGCAGTATAGCCTCAGGTTTGCTCTTTCATTTGAATGAGTGGTGAGCCTTTTGTTGCATTAAGCGTACTAAAATAATTATTCTGTATATCTCTGCAGTCACCTAGGAACACTTACCAGTCTGCTATGGGTAAACAAGCCATGGGTGTTTACATCACAAATTTCCACGTAAGGATGGATACACTGGCTCATGTCTTATATTACCCTCAAAAACCGTTGGTGACCACACGATCAATGGAGTACTTGCGATTCAGAGAATTGCCTGCTGGTAAGTTATAAGGTGATTGTATTCTGAATGGTACTATTATAGAGATGACTACACAATGACTAATTATCAGCTTTCATCGGAGCTAAATGCTTATGATGTATAGTATTGTATATATTGAAGTTGATAATTCTTGGTAGAACAGCTTATCTGCTTAGGGTCCTTGTCTTGCTGCCTCATTTCTCTAAAGTCATCTGTCCGTGAGCTGAAACTTATCAGATATGTGAGCATTAGTCTTAATACTAGCTACTGGTGGGGTATACAGGAGTTGTCATGGTTTAAGAAATGTCTGCCCGAAACTGAAGACACTAATCACCACCCATAGAGATTTCCATTCCACTGAATCAAAAGCTTTGGCCTGGTCGATCTAAATCAAAGTGCATGTATCACAGTTCACATCATGAGTTAGGGAGAGATTGCTTTAAAGATCTATGCAAATTTAATATCCCTACCCTCTGAACATGAAGTCCAATTGGTCAGTATTAGTGATGGTGGATTCGTCCTGTTTGGAGAAATTTGATTCTCTTTTCTGTTTACAGTAAATGAGTTGCCGATTACTGTATGTAAGACTCAAATTATTTGCCCCGCTGAGGCCGAATGAACATGGCGCCTAGTAACGTGAGACTATGGGAGTCTGTTCGGATTCGTTCTTTAATACAGTTTGTCATGTGCCGCTACTTACAGTAACAGTGCATGCGCGCAACTCCTACTGTCTTGCGTTACTAGCGGTGATGTTCATTCGGAAGCGGCATAGCACAGCGAGCTACATGGTTCTGCATCTCACAGGCTTAGCTAGGCTCTACAGCTTCTGTAACCTCCATTCACTTCTGTGGTAGTTATGGAAACACTGTAAACTCAATCACCTCTCAAAGCCTGGATACGAGGGCATGTGGGATGGGGTTCGGGTCCCCTGTTATACAGAGGTCTGTAAACCATAAGTGTCTGAAATGAGAGAACCCTATTACACCCCTTCCCTTTTTGTTTCCATTGCATTGGTGATTTATTGACTACTGTATATTTTGAACCCTAGGGATTAATTCTATTGTGGCCATTGCCTCATATACTGGGTATAACCAGGAGGACTCTGTTATCATGAACCGCTCTGCTGTGGACAGAGGCTTTTTCAGGTAAGGTCTTCATAAGTGTTGCTGTTTTTTCAATTTACTTCTAAGGGTTGAAAATGTAGATTACTGTAATTATCCAGAAGTGTAAGCCGGTGTCTCGTGAAGCCATTATTTGTGGCTCGTAGAAGCTGTGAGTAGTGAGAAACATTCTGTTCTCAGAATTTAGCTTTGTTATAGCAGAAAGTGTTCCACTGCTTTGCTTCCCTTATGCCAAACCTCCTCCCAGCATAAGCAATGGCTGCATGGGGTGCAGAGATGGCAGTTGGATGCAGGCACTGGTGCCCAGTAGTAAATGGAGCTTGATAGACTGGGGACCCTGTTACAGATGATTTTATGTCTTGTTGACACTGGTCTTCCAAGTAACTCTTGACCGTCTTCTGGAGAAGGCTTCCTGGAAAACCCTTTAAGGGTAAATTCACACAACAGTGAAAAACAGTTGTGTGATGGCTTTTTTTGTTTTGTCTAAAAGCCATCACACAGCCTTTTTCAGAACCATTGCAGTCTATGGGTCTATTTAGGGCCTGTGAATAAAGGATGTTAAAAAATAATAGGACGCCCATTTTTATGTGCAGGCACCCCCACCCCCCATACAATACAAGGGTTGTGTTTTTTTTTTTTCTTTTTAGAAAGGCATCCATGATGAAACTTTTTTTTTTTTTTTTTTTTTTTTTTTAACGGTTGTGTGAATGTAGCCTTAGAGGTTTTTTTTTTTTTTCTTTCAGAAAAAAGTTGTTACAAAGAAAGCATGATCACTGCTGTCCTTGTAGTTTGTGAACGTGTGCATATTGGTGAATTTGTTATTTCAGTGGTGTATTATTTGTATAACTGTGATAGAAATACTATTTTTGCAGGTCTGTTTTCTATCGCTCTTACAAAGAGCAAGAGTCCAAAAAAGGATTTGACCAAGAAGAAGTTTTTGAGAAACCTACCCGTGAGACCTGCCAGGGTAAGGAAAGAGTAAAGTGCAACCTACATTCATGTCTCCAGATGTAGTAGGCTTTTCATGATATTGGAATAACATTTGTTAGTGTCTGTACATTTCTTATTCCAGTGTGTCTAGAATAATGGGTGCCATCCCACAACATTCAACATGGGTAGCCCAACTCAAATAGGGGCACTTTGGCTTCTCCTTATGTGAATGGGAAATCTGCTTTACGTTTACCTATGCAGAGACAGATCCTGCTGCCCATCTGCACTTTGAGAACACTTTGCTTATATAATCATATTTAAAAGACTAAAGTTGACATTTTTTACTAGGTTTTATTAACCTTTTGCATTCTGTTATTTGTCCTTTTTGATTTCATTGCCTATAGGCATGAGGCACGCCATCTACGACAAGTTGGATGACGATGGTTTGATAGCGCCTGGTGTCAGAGTTTCAGGAGACGATGTAATCATTGGTAAAACGGTGACATTGGCTGAAAATGATGATGAGCTAGAAAGTACCAATCGACGATACACAAAGCGAGATTGCAGCACTTTTCTGCGTACTAGTGAAACTGGCATTGTGGATCAAGTCATGGTTACTCTTAATCAAGAAGGATACAAGTTTTGCAAAATCAGGGTAAGCCCATTACTGCTAAGCATCTTTTATAGACAGGACATCGAGGCACTTAAGTATACGTTTTAATCATAACGTATAGGTCCACTCATGATGTGATGGCCTCTTTCATGTGGGTCTCACAGTATTTTAGTGCAGCACTGCATGGTGGCGAAAACCAGCAACCCAACAGCTCCCCTACGGTCATGCTAAGCCCCCTTGGCGCTTCACAATGTGCTCAGATCTCAAAAGCTTACCTTTCCATGTGTATATACGATCCATGTCTTTTTATTTACAGTTTGGTGTATTTCTAATTTTATTCTGCCTTGTCCATTAAGGACATAACTTATATATGAAGGATAATATTTTGGTGATAGAATTATCAGTGGATCTGTTGCTAATATTAGTTATACACTGTCATCAAACTGAAAAAAGGCTTGAAGAGATTATGCAATTTGAAGTTGGCAAAGGTAGTTTTAAAGGGGGGTGGGGGGGTTCCGGAATGAAATATGAACGACCTATATTCAGGATAAATGATCGGTATCTGATCGTGGGGTCTGACTACCAGCACCTCTACCAGTGAGCTGCTCAGTCCCATGGAAATGAATGGGTTTGAGCTGCAGTATCCAGCCACTTCATACATGTGGTAATGTGCTTGGTATGCTTCAAATAGCTGTTTGGGGGAGCAGGAGTTCGACCACCCCAACCCCTCCCACTGATCATATATTTGTTGTATCCTGAAGATTGGTGATCAATATTGAATTCCTGGAAAACCTCTTTAATCTTTTTATAGTATAAAACCATGTTTTTTTTCCTCACTCTAGGTACGGTCAGTTCGGATTCCTCAAATTGGAGACAAGTTTGCTAGTCGACACGGGCAGAAAGGAACCTGTGGAATTCAGTACAGGCAGGAGGTATGTGTAGTTTAATTTTTCTTTTGGCTGTATGAAGTCAGGATTGTGTTTGAAATATTATCATACAATAGTGTATTAGTAAATTATTTCCAGTTTGGATTTGTATTGTCCTAAACACATTGCTGCTTCTGTGTTTTTCTGTCAACTTCCCTGATAGCAGAAGTAGAATTTCACCCTGTACGTTCTTCTCCACATAACTGGCTTTCTTATCAGTTTGTACATTGATAGAACTTGTGACTTGGATTCATATCCCTACAATGTTATTTTGAGACCTGTTGTTGAGAACATTATTGGAAGGGCTGCAAGTTTTCTATTTAGTTTAACCTGTCTACATGTTACTTGTCTTAGTTGTGCTAATATGTTTATTTCTTAATCTTAGGATATGCCTTTTACTTGTGAAGGTATAACACCAGATATCATCATCAATCCTCATGCCATCCCTTCTCGTATGACTATTGGTCACTTGATTGAATGTCTTCAAGGGAAGGTAAAGAACAAACTTGCCTTTTAAAGGGATTGTTCAGAATAGGTTGCTAAGATCTGATTGGTGGGGGTCTATCTCCCAGGCTACCTGCCCATCAGCTGTTTGAAGAAGCCATGCTGCTTCAGTGAGCTATGCGCACGTTTCCTAGGTCATTGATGTCGCATTCATTGGCTTCACATGGCCTAGGGGCACCTCGGTCCCATTCTATTGAATACCACGCATAGCCATTATACAATGTACGGCGGCGTGCTTGGTAAACTGCAAGGAGACCGCACATCAGAGCACCAAGAACTCTTCAAACAGCCGGGTGGCTGGAGTCTGACCCCCGCGATCAAATACTGATGACCTATCCTGAGGCTACGCCATCAATATCAAAATCCCGACAACCCTTTTACCATTGACGAGTGTAATATTTAACTTATTTTTAGTTATTGGGTCATTTTATTTATATACTGCTTTAACTGTAGGTGTCGGCAAACAAGGGAGAAATTGGTGATGCTACTCCATTTAATGATGCTGTCAACGTGCAGAAGATTTCAAATTTATTATCGGATTATGGATATCATCTTAGAGGAAATGAGGTACACCATTACTTTATACTGTGAAATACAGACACTTCTGAATCGTGACTTGATATATTTGATTTTAGAATATTTCTGCAATCCTTGGGCATATCTTGTATTGTATTCTGTCCTAGGAGCTAACTGTGACACTTGAAAGTGTGTTTGTTTGTTTTTTTGTTTCCATTGTATGTTTGGCCAGGGCACCCATTAAATATTTACATGTAGAAGTAGTGAATTCTCCAAGGAAGTGTTATCCACAGTTACAGGAAGTTACAGCATATCCCAGTGAGGCTTCAGTAGTCTTCATTAGATTCCTTGAATCTAGCAAAACCATGGGATCTCCATGTTATATTTCCCCATAATGGAAGGCTGTATTATCACTATTAGACCTGGAGTCCGATTATACAGCACACTATATGCTCAAAAGAACGTCCTAGTTAAAAAAGAATACCTCCTTAAAATGACCCAAGTAATGCGTATTTATGTTTATCGGCATAAACCAGATTTTTTGCCATGTGGCCTTTTTGGTCATTTGCAGAAATATGATTAAAGGGGTTATCAAAGTTCTATAACACGCCCCCAACCCGCTTCTCATAGGCTCCTCAGAGGTTGTGCTTACCTTTCACCCAGGCATATGGGGGGAGGGGGGGCACATTATAGAACTTGGATAACCCCTTTAACGAAAACGTACTTCTATTTTATGTAATTTTGCCAAAATGCCAGACAAAAAAGTGATTTAGAAATGGGCCAATAGAAAAGGAAGTAACGGAAGTCCACCTAAAAGAATTCTGAAGAAATAGATTCTTAATTCATCCCGATTTTCAACCTTGCACAACAGGTGTTTATCGCTCCCCCAGAGGATTGTCATACTCTACTTACTTGCTTCCTTCCTTTTTTTTTTTTTTTTTTTTATTTATTGAAATGTTAACCCCTTAAAACATAAACATTCTCATCTGTAACTACATTAATGGTTTACTTTGTGTAGGTTCTCTATAATGGATTCACAGGACGTAAAATCACATCACAGATCTTCATTGGACCTACTTATTATCAGAGATTGAAGCACATGGTAGATGATAAAATTCATTCCCGTGCAAGAGGTCCCATTCAGATTCTGAACAGACAGCCTATGGAAGGTAGATCACGGTAAGTACTGTGTTTAAATTGAGCCTGAAAAAAGTTGAAAGCCGTTAACTCGATTTAGACATCATATACTGCATTGCATGTATTGCATATTTGATTCTTTCATGCCTGTCTTTTTTTTTTTTTTTTTTTTTTTTCCCCCCCTACTGTACTAATGATATACCAATTATTAACCCTGTAATAGTGATGGAGGTCTTCGATTTGGAGAAATGGAGCGAGATTGTCAGATTGCACATGGTGCTGCCCAGTTTCTGCGAGAGAGATTATTTGAAGCTTCTGATCCTTACCAAGTCCATGTCTGCAACCTCTGTGGTTTGATGGCAATTGCAAATACCAGGACTCACACATATGAATGCAGAGGATGCAGAAACAAAACACAAGTGAGTAACATTTGGCATCTAGACCATTAAAGGGGTTATCTTACCAGCTCCCTCCACTACGTAATGGACAGAACTTGCACAAGCTAACAGCTGATCAGTGGGGTACAAGGTGTGAGCCCCTCACTGATTTGATATTTATGGCCTATTCTGAGGATGGGCTATCGGTATTAAAATCCTGGACAACCCCTTTAAGTGTAAGTGCCCTAGACTTAATTTTCACAGTAGTATATTTTTTATTTTTTTCTATTGTGTTGAAGATTAAAGGGAATCTGTCACCAGGATAATCACTATAGAAGTAAAGCCATGGCCTAATAGCACTTAGTACCTTATTTCCAGATGTGCCTTTATTTCAGAAATATATGTTTTCTATCTTCTGAAAATCCAGTTTATGTGGTATGCAAATGAGCCAGTAAGGTGCCCAGAGGGGCGTCACTCTTGCAGGAAGGAGCCCAGGCACGCCTCCTGCTAGTGCCCAAGCCCGCCCTCATGCTGGGAGCAGGGAAAAGGGGGCGGAGTTATGGCTTGAATGTGATATAGGAGGGGTGGGTGGGCTCCTTCCTGCAAGAGTGACGCCCCTCTGGGCACCTTACTGGCTCATTTGCATACCAAATAAACTGGATTTTCAGAAGATAGAAAACATCTATTGCTGGAACAAAGGCACATCTGGAAATAAGGTACTAAGTGCTATTGGGCCATGACTTTACTAGCGATTTATCCTGGTGACAGATTTCCTTTAAATGGTAATGTAATCTTGAGGAATAAAATGGGTCATAAAATACAATGGCTTTATGTTTTTGTTTTTTGTTTTTCTCGCTCCTTCATAGATATCCTTGGTGCGGATGCCGTATGCCTGTAAACTTCTCTTCCAGGAGTTGATGTCCATGAGCATTGCCCCACGGATGATGACCACATAGTATATGTGTTTATGACAAAGTGTAAAAATAAAAATTACGCTATTTTAATGTTCACTTTAGTAATCAATAAAGTGTTAAAGCAGTTTTCATCATACTGTGCCAGGCTGTATAGCTGCAAAGTGTGGTCTGTATTTGGTTTTCTAGTTCTTAATGTTGTTCCTTGAGGAAGCTAAATTACGTATGGTTTTTACATATGGCTCAATCTTCCTCCTCCAGTTGGGACAATAAAGTAGTGTTTGATCTTTGCTTTAAATAAATGTAATTTTTTTCAATTAATGTGCACGTGTATTTTATTGGTTTCAGCGTCTGTGATGGTTTGAACTAAAGTTGATTTGTTAATCTTGCACTGTGCTTTGAGCTTATTCTTCTTAGTAAAGCTCTCAAGATGTGTATGTGTGTTTTAGTAAATACAAATATGTCCCAACAAAGAATTCGGGATAACTTTTTCTTCAAACTTTATATTGTGTAATTACCTGGAAATACATTAAAAATAAGCAGCTGGTTGTCATTAAAGAGGACCTTTCATGGGTCCAGACATTGTGAAAGAAGTACCAGGTTATGTAGGACATACAGCAGGGATCTAAGAGCACTTACTATTTTTTCTGGGCGCCGCTCTGTTTACCTGCTGTGCCCCTGTTGAATTCTCCCGCCTGGTATGTTAATGAATAGCATCAGTACAGGGAGGAGGAGACTGCCTTGTTTCGTAATGGGCGTCTCCTTCTCCCTGGCTGTAGTGCGGTCCAAGAGGTTTTCTCCATATTTTGCTGGACAAAGCTTTATAAGGGCTTTTTTTGTTTTTGTTTGTTGTTTTTGTTGTTTTTTTTTTTTTGCAGGAAAAGATGCAGTCTCTAATGGCACCATTTACGGTTGCATAAAATGTGGTGGGAAGTGGGGGAAAAAAATTCAGGATCGAATTATTTAAAAAAAAAAAAAAAAAACCCTGTCTCAGTTTTGTTACTCTAGGCCAGTACGATTACGGCAATGTGTGTGTGTGTGTGAGATAAATATAGTTTTTCTGGCGTTTTAATACTGAAAAAAATAAAACTGAAATTTATTATTTTCATCATCCTATTCTGACCCCTATAACTTAGTAGTAGTTGTGTACAGAGGTGTGTGTGAGGGCTCATTTTTTTGCAGGGCAGTTTCCAGTGATACCATTTCAGGTTATGTATGATTACTTTTATTTCATTACTTTATTATTACTACTAGAAGTTATTAATGAATTGCTAGCAGTCTGCAGTAAGGGTACAGAGGGGTGGTAACCAATTGAGGGTGCGTCCCTGCACAAACTCGCTCTATCCAATCAGTGCTGCCATTGTCGGACCCCCCCCCCACACTGGTTACCTCCCCTCTGTACCCTTACTGCATACTGCTAGCAATTCATTCATAACTTCTAGTAGAAATAATAAAGGAGTGGTACAACATAGAGCCATTAGAATAGATGATCTAGAATTGTTATTACACAGGGAATGCATGAAGCTATTAAAACAGGCATGTCAGGAGTGGTGACAGGTCCTCTGTTATACACCTCCCCCCAAAATTTATTTTTACAAAAGGCTCTCTGAATAAAGTGACACAAAAATGACATTTCTCTATAACATTTGTGTATTGTGCAAAAGAACTAAAACTTAAAACAAAAATATATACATACTTGGTATTGCCATATTAGTATTGACTTGTAGCATGAAGTTAACCCTTTCCCGACCAGCGCTGTGCGGTGCGGCGACATGTCGCCCGTGCGGCGGGCGTCATGGCCGGCAAGTCTCTGCTGTTTCTAACAGCAGAGACTTGCCGCTACTTACCGCCATCGGCGGCGTCTTCCTGGGCCTTCTGATGCCGTGATCACGGCATCAGGATGCGTCTGAACCCGGAAGCGTACGCTTCCGGGTGGTGTACAGACACCCCGAGTGGCCAATCGGGGGTGTCTGTACACCATATGAAAACTGTAATCCTCGCTGGTGAGGAAGTTTTCAAACTGCAATTCTTATTCTGGCCACTAGATGGCAGGCCAGGATAAGAAATGAGCAATTTTTGGATTTAACTCCCATCTAGTAAATCCCTGATTTGCTCATAAAGAAAAAAAAAAACACAATATATTAGCTCATATTTGAGCTTTAAAATCATAAAAAAAGTTAAATATATAAAAAATAAAAATATATAAAAGTTTAAATCACCCCCCCTTTCCATATAATTAAAAAATAAATACCTAAATAACAAATATAGACATCATGGGTATCACCGTGAACGAAAACACCCGTACTTTTAAAATATAAAATAAAAAATTCCAATACGGCGAATTGTGTGGCGGAAAAAAGGGTCCAAATGGTGATTCGTAGTTTTGTCGCTTTTTTTTTTTTTTCTAAAAAATTAAAAAGTAATCAAAAAGACATACACACCCCAGAATGGTATCAGTAAAAACTTCAGATCGCTCCGCAAAAAATGAGCCCCCATACAGCTCCGTACACATACCAAAAAGTTATAGGGGTCAAGATATGACCAGTAGAATGAAAGTAACTGATCAGTTTTAATTAACATCGAACGCTGTAAATAAGAAACCCGTAGAACTGTAGCAGAATAGCGTTTTTTTTTTTTGCAATTTCCCTATCTCCTCCACAACGGCACTGACAGGATGATGCTCCCGCCTCCAGGGGACAGGAAACAACGGGCGGAAGCCAAAATAAAAAGGACTCCTCCTCCGGCAGTATCCAGTTGTTGTTTCCTGTCCCCTGGGACAGGTGGAAGCCTTGCCAGTGCCGATACTGGTAATTGTTCGCCCAGCCTTACCGTTCTTCCTCCATCGGGAGAGGGCTGGGTAGGGGGTGTAGGTGCCGGGTGGAGCGCGGGCTCCCCTTCTCACTCCTCCGGAGTAAGTCCCGCGCTGGGCAACCCCGGGCTGTCCGCTTCGGCGGTGGATCCAGGCTGCGGCCTTGGCGGGAGGAGAATCTTCAAAAAAGAAATGTGGCATGTGCAGAAAGACGCTCCCCTCCTCCACTAGGAAACCACTATGTGCTCGCGGCACGGAAAAAGTGGTTACTGAGGAATCCCCGTCCTTCTTGGATAACCTCAGATTGTTAATTAGAGATGAAGTAAACTCAGCCATAGATTTACGTATGGCCCCTACATCTCCCCGGCCATCTTCCTCAAAATCTGTGGAGCCCTCTCCTAATTTGCTGGACTTTGATGAAGGAGAATGCTCTGCGGCAGACTCTGTCTCCTCGGACGACGGCTCTGGCCGTCCGCTTTGTGCCCCAGAGGATACAGAAGCCCTTTTAAAAACGGTCCGGGCGACTATGAGGCTGGAAGACGTTAGGGAACCCTTATCCATCCAAGACCAGATGTTTCAGGGTCTGGGGGAGAAGAAAAAGCGGGTTTTCCCAGTACATGACAACATTAAAAAAGTCATAATCAGAGAATGGAAAGATTCAGATAAAAAACCCTCAGTTTCCAGAGCGTTTAAAAGAAAATATCCTTTTGCGGAATCTGACACCGAGAATTGGGACAAGGCCCCAAAAATTGATGCGCCGGTGGCCCGTATATCTAAAAAAACTGCCCTGCCCTTTGAGGACATGGGTCTTTTAAAAGACCCTATTGATAAAAAGTGCGAGGGTCTGCTTAAAAAGACCTGGGAGTCAGGGGCGGCCATGTTCAGACCTGCTATTGCTGCCACCTGTACTGCAAGAGCTCTTTCCCTCTGGATGGATCAACTGGAAAATCACCTGACAGCAGGTACCCCTAGGGAAGAGAGAATATCCTCCTTGCCTATGCTGAAGCAGGCCTCCAGTTTCCTTGCGGATTCCTCAGCAGACCTAGTTAGACTTTCTGCTTGCACTACTGCTCTATCTAATGCAGCCCGTAGGGCCATCTGGCTTCGTTCTTGGTCGGGCGATGCGGGTTCAAAAAGCCCTCTCTGTTCTATCCCCTGCGAAGGAGATAGGCTTTTTGGATCAGCCTTGGACGACACATTGGACAAGGCATCAGATAAAAAAAAGGGGTTACCATCAGAGGAAGAATCTTTTTCGTGGCCAAAGAAGATTCCAGCAGGAACAGAGAAAAAAGGATTCCTCTAACAGATGGCAGATGGCAATCGTCAAGGGGTAGAGGCAAGGGATTTTTGTTTAACCCCGAGACCTCTACCAAGAAAACCCAATGACGCCATTTATCCGGTGGGGGGCAGGCTGACCCAGTTCAGAATAGCTTGGGAATCGGTAATCACCTCCCCCTGGGTCCTGGATCTAGTTGCCTACGGCTACAGATTAGATCTCCGCGCATTTCCCCCCTCTCGGTTTTTCGTAAACAAGATCTTAAAGGATCCTGTCAGACAAAAGGCCATGGCGTCAGAGGTCTTAGAATTATTAAAGAAAAAAGTAATCATTCAAGTTCCAGAGGATCAACAGAGCCTGGGAGTTTACTCTCCCCTCTTCCTTATAAAAAAGCCAAACGGGAAGTACAGGATGATCTTCAATCTGAAATACCTGAACAGGTTTATCAGTTACGAGAAGTTCAAGATGGAGACAGTCAGATCTGCAGTAAACCTGTTATCCCAGGACCTCTTCATGATAACCGTCGATCTGGCCGACGCGTATTATCATGTCCCAATTCATATAGACAGCCAGAGGCTTCTCAGATTCGCAATCTACATAGAAGGTCAGCTTCAGCTCTTCCAGTATCAAGCGCTTCCGTTCGGCCTTTCCAGCGCCCCGCGTATATTCACCAAGGTCATGTCAGAAGTAATGGAGATCCTTCACCGGAAAGGCATCCTAGTTATTCCCTACCTCGACGACATGTTGATTGCGGCAGATTCAGAGCAGAAGCTACTATCTCACTTCCAGATCCTGAATCAGACTCTTGCGGATCTGGGATGGATGGTCAATCTAGAGAAGTCGAGCCTAGTTCCGATGCAGCAGAAAGTATTCCTAGGAGTATTGCTAGATACTCACCGTTTGTGCTCCTTCCTTCCGGGGGAAAAAATAGATGGCCTGAAGTCTGCAATTTCTTGTTTTCTAGCAAAAAGAGTGGTGACATTGAGAGAGATCATGAAACTCCTGGGGCTGCTAACATCAACCATTCCCTCAGTTTCTTGGGCCCAGGCCCATACGCGGGTGCTTCAAAGGTTCCTCCTGTCATCTTGGGACAAGAAGCAGAGCTCCCTAGAAAGGAAGATAAAAATCCCTCATTCCGTAAAAGATTCTCTAGCCTGGTGGATGATAGAGAAGAATCTGAAAGCAGGAGTTCTATGGCGGCCGGAAAATGTCATCTCCGTCACCACGGATGCCAGCAGCCGGTGGTGGGGGGCCCATGCCCTAGGTCACATGGTTGAGGGGTTATGGAACCCTCATTTAGCCGCTTTCTCCTCAAACCTAAGAGAATTATATGCAGTCCTCCTGGCCCTCCAGAAGTTGCACCCAGTGATTCACAATCGCCATGTGAAGATTTTCTCCGACAACTCCACCACCGTGGCTTACCTGACCCGGCAGGGCGGAACAAGGAGCCGAAGCCTTTCTGCAGTGTCCAGTCAGATCTTCAGTTGGGGGGAAAAGAGCTTGAAATCCATCTGAAAGGAGAATTAAACACGTTGGCCGACTTTCTCAGCAGAAAGACTATCGTGGAAAGAGAATGGGCATTGAAGGAAGAGATTTTCCATCAGATCACAGCAAGATGGGGCCTTCCGGTATGGGACTTATTTGCCTCGAGACTGAACAGCAAAGTAAAAAATTTCTTCTCCATATGCCCCCAGAACGATGCGGGAAGGATGGACGCCTTCTCCCAACCATGGCCAAAAGGTCTCCTTTACGCCTTTCCCCCGTTTGCCCTGATACCGAGAGCTCTGTTGAAGATAAAAGAAGAGAGAGCTCTAGTTATCTTCATAGCCCCTTGCTGGCCAAAAAGATCCTGGTACCCTCTGCTCCAGTCTCTGTCGGTGTCCCATCCCTGGGTGTTGCCTCTGTGTCCAGATCTCCTCCAGCAGGGGCCAGCCGTCCATCCAAGAGTAAAGAGCCTCCGCTTGACGGCTTGGAAGTTGAGCGGGGTCTCCTAAGGCAGAGGGGTCTATCTGATTCGGTTATTTCCACCTTGCTACATAGCAGAAAGGCTGTCACATCTAAAATCTATGTTCGCATTTGGAAGACCTTCCTGTCCTTTGCGGGAGTCCGCTGGAATCCGATAGACCCCCTAGATCTGGGTCTCCTCCTTGAATTTCTTCAGGCCGGATTTGATAAAGGGCTGAGGACCAGCACGCTTAAGGTCCAGGTGTCGGCTCTCTGTGCCTTTTTGGATTCCAGGCTGGCCCAAAATCCTCTGGTGGTCAGGTTCCTTAAAGGCACTTATAGGCTACGCCCTCCTTCTCAAGTTAGAGTTTCCCCTTGGGACCTCAATTTGGTTCTGACGGTTCTCATGTCTGAACCCTTCGAACCTCTGTCAGATTTATCCATCAGGTTGTTGACCTTTAAATTAACATTTTTGATTGCCATAACCACTGCTAGGAGAATAGGGGAAATCCAAGCCCTCTCTTGTAAAGCACCCTATTTATCCATTTGTGATGACAGAATTGTACTTAGGCATGGTCCCTCCTTTCTGCCCAAAATGGTGTCTAAATTCCACTGCCAACAGAAGGTTGTGCTGCCCTCCTTTTGTCCTTCCCCTTCTACTCCGCTGGAAGTTAAGTTCCACAACCTCGATGTCAGAAGATGTCTTCTGGTTTACTTAGAGGCTACTAAGTGCTTCAGAAGCTCAGATAGGCCGCTTGTCCAGTTTCAGGGCAGTAATAAAGGCGCCGGGGCTTCTAAAGCCTCCATTAGCCGATGGATAAAGTCCACCATTGCTTTGTGCTACAAGGAGAGAGGGGTTCCTTGTCCATTGGGATTAAGGGCCCATTCTACTAGGGCTTTGGCTGCCTCGTGGGCTGAACGGGGTCAGGCGTCCATCGAGCAAATTTGTAAAGCGGGTACCTGGGCAAGTCCCATGAACTTTTTTAACCCCTTCACGACCGCCATACGGCTATATACGTCCTATCTGCACATGCCCCGTGCAGATAGCACGTATATAGACGTGCAGGCGGCCCTTTAATCCCAGCGCTGATCAGCGCTGGGATTAAAGCTCCTGCTCCTGCAATCTAGCAGACAGAGCGGGGACCCTGAGGAGAAGACAGGAGCTTGCTCCTGCAAGCTCACAGACAGAGCGGGGACCCTGAGGAGAAGACAGGAGCGGTTTATTACGGGCAGCGCCGCTTCCTGTGTTAGACCCGGCGGTCACGTGACCGCCGGGTGTCTCGGGGCCAGAGCAGTGCTGCAGGGTCTAAGGAGACCCTGATCAGCTCTGCCTGTGTGTAATGAGCCCCCAGGGGGCTGTTTTCCCCTGTAACTGGGGCTCCTGTGGATGCCCCAGTTACAGTGGGAAAAAAAAGTGTAAAAAAAAGAAAAAAAAAGTCAGTCCTCCAGAGGTCTTTTAATGACCTCCTGGGGGACATATTAGTTGTCAAAAATAAATTAATATATAAGTAAAAAATAAATAAAAAACAAACAAAAAAAGTGTAAAAAAAAAACCACGCAGTCGCCAATAGAAACAGTCACCATAGTCGCCCCGTCAAATAAAATCTATACATGCT
Organism: Rhinella marina; assembly: GCA_900303285.1. Classification (NCBI taxonomy): domain Eukaryota; kingdom Metazoa; phylum Chordata; class Amphibia; order Anura; family Bufonidae; genus Rhinella; species Rhinella marina. The sequence goes on from ONZH01014650.1 coordinate 99,657, forward strand.
ATATATCAAAATGATCGTCATCAAATAGGGAACCCATTGCAATAATTAATTTGTGCGTCAGTTTTAATATTTAAAAAAAAAAATCTATAATTTAAAAAAAATCCTTTTTTTTAATAAGAATTTGCGGTTTTTGTCTAAATTAAACCTAAAAAAACATAAAATATCTTTAAAAAAACCATTCTAATAATAAGTCCTAAGTGTCAAGTAAAAAAAATAGCAAAAATTATTTTCGTATTCAAACGAAAAAAAAAATTAGGGTCACTAAGCCACCATGTGCCCAAAACACAAAAAGTTGCCTGGACATTCAGGCCTTTTATAGGTCCGGTCATGAAAGGGTTAAGCACTATAAGCTTGATATTTTGACAAATCAGGACACGGCTTTTGGACGAAAAGTCTTGTCCGCCGTTGCCCCCCCCTAAGTTATCTCTGTTATTCTCCTGTCAGTGCCATTGTGGAGGAGATAGGGAAAGATGACAATTACTCTTACCGGTAATTTGATTTCCCGTAGCCTCCACAACGGCACTGGGGGTTTCCCTCCCAAAAAAAAATAAATTTTTTTTTTTTTTTGTTACTATACATGTTATGCATAAGTAATGCCTATATATTTTGTATGACTTGTTGGTGTCTATGTGGCTGTTGTCTTCTTCTGTCCTGGTCTCGGATACTAACTGGATACTGCCGGAGGAGGAGTCCTTTTTATTTTGGCTTCCGCCGTTGTTTCCTGTCCCCTGGAGGCGGGAGCATCATCCTGTCAGTGCCGTTGTGGAGGCTACGGGAAATCAAATTACCGGTAAGAGTAATTGTCATCTTTCACCCGATTTGGAATTTTTTTCCCGCTTTCCACACCATATGCAATATTAAATGGTGGCGTTGGAAAGTACAACTTGTCCCGCAAAAAACAAGCCCTCATACAGCTATGTGAACAGAAAAATAAAACCGTTATGGCTGTTTGAAGGCAGGGAGCACAAAACGAAAATGCATAACCGAAAAAACCTCTGGGGGTGAAAGGGTTAAAAGGGTTGTGCTCTGTAATGATATTGATGACCTTTGCATGTATTACACATACAGTTTTTTGGTGGGGAAATGCATGGAAATCTGTGTGGATTCTCTGTTTTTAAACCTGGACATGTGTGTAGGTAGTGCTAGGCTGCACTCAAATGCTACAGATTTTGATGCAGAAATTTCTGAGCCTGAAAATCAACTCCATTTGAAAGGGGCAACAAGCACATGTATATCTGAAAGACCCATTTAGATGAATAAAACTAATTTTCATTAGTTGAAATTTCTGCAATGAAAAATCTTCAGCGTGTGAGTGCACCATTATGAGGCATTTTTTGGGGTACCTGATACCTCATGAGGGCACGTATGTGGCTTGAGTACATGCTATTATGTCAGCTCTTGGGGTTTACTTGTGTTTTGTGAACAATAAAAAATGATGCAGCACACCATTTTATGGGTGGTGTGTCCCTACAAGTTTTGAAGCATTTTCAGGGAACTGGTATGTGGGCTTATCATTATGCAGCAATATTATCCCATCCTCCGTTTTTAGTTGCTATTTTTTTTGTGTCCTCACCTGTAAAATCTCTTTCTTGTTGAGTTCATTGTGGGACACAGGACCGTGGTTATAGCTGCCACAATTAGGAGCTGGACACTAAGTCAAAAAGTGTTAGCTCCTCCTGCCAGCTATGCCCCCTCCCGTCAGTAGAGAGGCAAGCAGTAGGAGTAGGAACAAACCACTAAGGAAAAAAAACTCCCAGAGAATAAATAATACAAATAAACTGGATACTGTGCCTCCAATGAATCCAGGAGAAAGATTTTACAAGTGAGTACACAAATAATCTTTTCTCGTTTGTATCATTGGGGGACACAGGACAGTGGGATGTTCAAAAGCAGGCCACTGGAGAGGTTGAGAACAAAAAGACCCCATACACCTAGGCCACACCAACGGACACCTAAAGCACAGATCAACAGATGCAAAGGTATGCACCCATTAAAATGGGCTTGATGAAGTGCAATCTGCGTGAAACGTGTCCCCCTGAGGGCACCATGGAGTTTTTATTTATGTAAATAAAAGTTACGTTTTATTTTAAATTCCAAGGCGCTGGACCTACTGAAAATTTGTTAATTAAAGGGGTTCTCCAGGAATTAAGAAAATGAAAATACTTAACTATTACCTTATAATAAATATATTCCCAAATACCTTTCATTATTTATAATGGCTCATGTTGTCTAAGGAGCAATCATCAGAGGAAACAAAATGGACACCGTCCTGTCAGTACACACAAACCCTGTCCTAATCACACAGCAGGACAAGTTACTTCACAACACTGAGGTAAAGAGCTGCCTCATCCTCCTCTCTGCCCTGTTTGTCACGGATTATGGTCCTGAATACAGCTGAAGATCATATCCGCTGTATACTGACAAGCAGAGAGGAGGATGAGGCAGCTCTTTATCTCAGTGTTGTGAAGTACCTTGTCATCCATGTGATTAGGGCAGGTTTTGTGTACTAATAAGACAGTGGCCATTTTATTTCTCCTAATGATCGCTCCTCAGACAAAATGAGCCATTATAACTAATGAAAGGTATTTAGGAATATATTTATCATTAATATTTAAGTTTTTTCATTTTCTTAATTCCCGGAGAACCCCTTTAAGTCTCTCATGACCCCAGATTTGCGGGATCCATCTGTGCTGCCTTTTTCTTTATATTAAGGGAGTATCTGGATTATGCAAATTGAGGGTGAGCTGTGCAAAAAAGTTTTTTTTTTTTTTTTTCTTGTTACCCATTAAAATGTTGTTAATGTGTGTAGAGATGACCATGTAGCGTCCTTACACACCGAGAGAGCCAGTGCCTGATAGAGTACCACCCAGGTAGAATGAGCTGTGACACGAAGTGGGGGTGCCTTGCCTTTGCTGTGGTAGTATAGTGGCCTTTGAGAATTGAACCGCTAGCCTCGAACGGAGACTTGGCAAAGAAGTCCAGGTGATGATCAACTGAATCACAGACGGACAAACCATCTGTACTAGGGATAATAGTATGTTTGGCAAGTCAAGCCCCTGGGGGGTTACTTTAGGAGAATCCGACCACTTGGAGACCAAATCTGCCAGAAAGTGGTGTAACAGGTCCAAGCACTTTGAAGGGGTGAAGTGACAATCCAGGCAGTCCCATTCTTTAGAAAGGATAATAGTAATAGTAAAGCCAGAGTGCAGAGGAAATACTGTAAGGACATGCTGGGACTGGAGAAAGGAAAAACATCATGGCTTGAGTTCTGAGTGGGATCCTGGATTTGAAGCTTCTTGCAGATTGTAGCGACCAAGCCGTCTACCATGGAAGCTATCTTGGAGAATTGTTCCAGATCTAGATTAGAGTCTGATTCTGCCAGCTTGCCCTTGGACAGAATCTTGACTTGCATGGATGAGACGTCCGAACAAACCTCTGGTGGAGAAGGTAAGATAGAAGAGCCCCAGTCCTGGCCCATTTGTGGGAAGGTCTGAGTATGTTCCTTGGACATGAGATTCAGAGGAGACCAAGAGAGGGAAGTCTGATCAACCAGCTGGTTCATCAGACCAAGCATAGCCTTCAACACCCTGAAGACGTCAGATATGGCTGTAGACAAAGAACGGGAATGTGGACGGGCAGTTGGCTGCTCAGGAAATGGCAGTGTTACAGATGACCTGGGAGAACAGCACACCAGGCAAAGGGTCTTTGGCTCACCACTGGGGAACTTTAAATCACACGTTGCACAGGCGTAGTGGGTGGATGTGGCTGCTGGAAGGTGCAGATTTGGGCATACTGGTACCGCATACCCAAATGTAGCAACACTATACCCAAATCTAACTGATCTTTTTGGACCTACACCCAATAGTCAACACTTCAATGTCTTCTCATACAATAATTAAAAACAATATAGTCACCAGTTCGTACAGATCCCTACAAGCGATTTTAGAGCATATGATTATGAAAGGGAATGCTGACGACTGACAGCTTACGGGTTACTTGTACTAACCTTAAAGGGGTTATCCCACGAATAATGTTAAAAATGAAAATCAGACATCATATAGTCCATGACAACCTCTTTATAACAAAGCTAGAACCAGCCCTGTACCTCAAATGGATCCAGAGATCTCCCCATTCATTGCTCTGCTAAATTTATATCAAGCTGACAGCTCAAGGGGTGTGTCTTTTGTGATGCAGCTAAGGGGGCGTGTCTCAGCTCTCCCTATCACAGCTCAGGAGGCAGTTGAAAGATGAAACTGAGCATGTGCGGCCTTCTCAGTGAGCAGGTCAAAGAAATAAGAAATTAAGTGGCACGATATAGACACATTTTACTGAATAACTCAGTAGCTATACAGAATTTTTAATTACATGCAATTACAAAAGTATTTAGATCCAGGTGCTGGTTTGAAAACTGTAGAATATTTTTCGTGGGACAACCCCTTTAACAGAATACTATAAGGTGGAGCAAATTCCACGTGCTTTGAGGTGCCAACTTAGGCCAACTATCTTCAGTGATGATACTTATTATTTTGTGACTGTTTTGAGTATTCTAAATGAATTCTTTATCTAATTTTACTTAGGATAGGGACACCTGATTAAACTTTTAATCAATTTTTTTAAACGTCCCAAGTGCCCTAAAAACAGTTTAATAATATACTTTATTTATTGATTTAGAATTTTTACTAAAGACATTTCCCCTTAAAGCCCTGATTTCCTGTGTGCTTTAAATTCACTATTCTCCACTTCGCTGACTTGTCAGTAGTGTACAGATTATGGACTGTGCATTTTATCAATGGGACAGGAGTACAGGCAGGAGCACATATTGCTGCTCTAGGCCTTTAAGAGGCTGGAGGTGAATGTGCACACTCTCTAAGGGAGCATCAGGCAGGAGCATAAAGGGAGTAGCATGGAGAGGACATCGCCGACCAGGACGCCAGATGACATGGTAAGTGGAACAGCAGGAGGCATAGACCTAAATTTGAAACTCATTTCTTTTGTGCATAAATCCATACAGTCTCAGAATTATACACTTTCTGAAATGACACTGGCCTCTACTGAAAAAAAGCATAACTGGAAATTATGCACTCTGCTCCTGTGTTCTGCTACAAAGAAGATCGGAACATTAGGGATACTTTAGTACAAGCGGACATAGGTACCCTGAATGCTAGACATCTACAGACCTTCTTGTTGACCCTCTGAAGGTGACATTCCTGTGTCTAAACTGTGGACAGTGTTCTGTGATTAGAGGTACCGTCTTCACCCAGACTAGATCAGGACGATAAAATGCTATTAAAGGGGTTCTCTGAGTTAAATTTATTGAAGACCTATCCTTACATAGATATATATGGGAGCGATCCTTCCTATTGAAATGAATGGGGCAGTTAGGTGTAATTACACCTACTCACCGCTACCCCTGTTACGGCCAGCATGTAAACAGTGAAGAGGAGGCAGCGCTGGTACGGCGCGCGCCTCCTCTTCAAACAGCTGATCGGCGGGGGTGTCGGACCCCCGCCGATCTGATATTGATGACCTATACTGAGGATAGGTCATCAATAAATTTAACTTGGAGAACCTCTTTAAAGACCTCTTTATGTGATTTGAGTTTTGTGGTATACCTGATCAAGTGCCCCTGTGGTTTTGCCTATGTGAGTGAGACAGCACAACACACAAGGGATAGGATTTGGCAACAAAAATCCACGAACCGTTGTGAAAAACTTTTATTTCAACTGCCACAGCATCTCCTAGTTCTGATTTCAAGTGACTCGGTTTCGATCCCGGGCAGAGGAGGTAATCACATTGCACTACTCAAGAAACATGGCGTTCTGGATCCATACTTTACAGACTTTGGAACATCTAGATTTATTCAGCATGATATTTTGACCTGTATGGCATTTTATACATTAAAGTTTAACATACAATATGGACCTTTTCCTGTCAGCCTTCATTCTGCGGCGATGCAGCAATACACATATCGTTATTTTACTACCTATTTTACAGGAGGGCACTGTATACATGTCTTCATATTATTATTTTTATTTGGACCTCTCGCTCCATACTATGCTTTAGTATACTACGTGCACCTACTTCAGAGCTGCCCTGACATTGATAAGCACCTATTCACATTATTTATTATTAAAGCGACATTCCATGGTGCTGTACATATGATGGGGTGCACATACATAATACAGACAATTGCAATAAGTATGAACAAGACGAGTTACAAACTGGTACAGAAGGAGAGAGGGCCCTGCCCGCGAGGGCTTACAATCTATAAGGTATGGAGGAAGGACACAGTAGGTGAGGGTAGAGCTGGTCATGGCGGTATAGCAGCAGCAGGGTCACTGGTTGTAGGCTTGTCTGAAGAGGTGGGTTTTCAGGTTTCTTTTGAAGGATTCCACTGTCGGTGAGAGTCTGATGTGTTGGGGTAGAAAACTCCAGAGTATGGGGGACACACGGAGAAATCTTGGAGGCGATTGTGGGAAGAGGTAATAGGAGGAGAGGAGAGAAGGAGGTCTTGTGAGAATCAGATATTATGCATGGAGATATATCGGGAAGGTAGCTCAGAGGTGTATGGAGGGGACAGATTGTGGACGGCCTTATATATATTTGTTAGTATTTTAATCTGAATTCGCTGGGCAATGGGGAACCAGAGAAGGAATTGGCAAAGGCTGGAGACAGAGGAGTAACGGAGTGAGCGGTGGATTAGTTGGGCAGAAGAGTTTAGGATAGATTGGAGGGGTGGGAGAGTGCTAGATGGAGGGCCACATAGTAGGATGTTACAGTAGTCTAGGCAGGAGATGATGAGGGCATGTACAAGCATTTTTGCAGACTCCTGGTTGAGGAATGTGTGGATGCAGGAGATATTTTTGAATTAGAGGCGGCAGGTGGTGGAAGGGGTTTGGATGTGTAGTTTGGACAGTAAGGACAGGGCAGAATCCAAGGTTACTTCAAGGCAGCGGACTTGGTTGAGCTTGGAGAGCGTGCAGCTATTGATCGTGATAGATAGATAGATAGATAGATAGATAGATAGATAGATAGGTTGAGCAAGATGGGGGAAAGATGATAAATTCTGTTTTATCCATGTTAAGTTTAAGAAAGCAAGAGGAGAAGGAGGATATAGAAGATAGACATTGTGGGACTCTGGATAGTAAGGTGGTTATGTTTGGATCAGAGAGGTAAATTTGTGTGTTGTCAACATAAAAGTGACTGAAAGCCATGGGACTCTATGAGCTGTCTCAGGCCGAAGGTGTAGATTGAGAAGAGTAGTGGTCCTAGGACAGAGCCTTGCAGGACACCAACAGAGAGGGAATGAGACGAGGAGGTGGTGTGAGAGTGGGAGACGCTAAATGTCCGGTCAGTAAGGTATGATGTGATCCAAGAGAGGGCCAGGTCCATGATGCCAAGAGATGAGAGAGTTTGTAATAGAAGGGAGTGATCGACAGTGTCAAAGAAAGAGGACAGATCAAGATGGAGGAGGACAGAGTAATGTTTTTTGGTTTTGGCCCTCAGCAGGTCGTTGGGGACTTTGGTAAGGGCAGTTTTAGTCGAGTGGTGGGGTCGGACGCAAGATTGTAGCCAGTCAATGAGGGAGCAGGAAGAGAGGTGAGATGACGGTTCAGAGTGGACATGTTGTTTAAGTAGCTTTGAGGCATATGGGAGAAGTGATATTGGGCAATAACTGGACAAAGAGGATGGGTCAAGGGTATGTTTAAAACCTGAGGGGAAGACACAAGTGGATATTGATAGGTTAGGGCTGGGATAAACACTGTGGTGAGGTTGGGGATAAGGAGGGATGGGATTGAGTCAAGTACACAGGTGGTGAGATGTGATCTGAAGAGTAGAGTGGAAAGTTTGTCTTCTGTAATAGTGGAGAAACCTGGTTTTGGAAAAAGAGGACGGAGTAGTTGTGTAGAGGGGCTGTGGGTACTGTGCGCTGAAGCTTTCTCTGATGTTTCTCTTGATGTTGATCTTTTGTTTAACCACTTCCCATCCGGGCCATTTACCCCCTTCCTGACCAGACCTAATTTTGCAAATCTGACATGTGGTAATAACTTTGGAACGCTTTACTTATCCAAGCCATTCATAGATTGTTTTCTTGTGACACATTGTACTTTGTGTTAATGGTAAATTTGAGTCAATATATTTTACCTTTATTTATAAAAAATCCTTAATTTACTGAAAATTTTGAAAAAAAATCAAAATTTTTTAAATATTAATTTCTCTGCTTTTAAGTTGCATAGGGATATCTAATAAAATTGTTATTAATGAACATTTGCCATATGTCCACTTTATGTTGGCATAATTTTGGAAATGTAATTTTATTTTTTGAGGACGTTAGAAGGCTTCGAATTTTGGATGTAATTTTTAAGATTTTCATGAAAATTTCCAATAGTTAATTTTAAAGCACCTTTGCAGTTCTAAAGTGACTTTGAGGTGCTTAAATAATAGAAACCTCCCATAAATAAACATATTTTAGAAACTACAGCCCCCAATGTAATCCAAACTGATTTTTACAAAGGTTGTTAACCCTTTAGATTTCCCACAAGAATTAAAACAGAAGGAAGGTGAAATTTAAAAATAAATAATTTTTTTTTTTGCAGATTTTCAATTTTTAATTCATTTTTCCTATAAGATAGCAAGGGTAAACTGCAAATCAAACCTGAATATTTATTTGCCTGATTTTGAATTTTGCAGAAACACCACATATGTGGTTGTAAACTGCTCTGTGACCGGCAGTAATGAGAGGGAGATACTACAAGCATTTGTGTTGGCTTTGACAGCTTGTCAGAGTGATCAAAAGCCTGGAGGCCAGGAAAAAAGGTCTCAGGTTAAAGCTCCATGTTCTTGGCTGTCAGGAGGCAGCTGAGTCATGGAGCTTCTATGTACAGGTGCTGCACACAGGGGGCAAAGCTCAAGGACGTTTTAAAACGTCCATTCAGAGATAGAGATCCACTACCAGGACGTTTATAGTCAATGGGCAGACTGGAAGTGGTTAAAGTATGTGGCAAAGTCCTCAGTTGAGATGAGATGTGAGTGGAGGGGGTGTGGGGGGACGGAAAAGAGAGTTGAAAGTGTTAAAAAGTTGTTTAGGGACAGGGAAGATATGAGGGAGGAGAAGTAGGCCTGTTTTGCAGTGGTAAGTGAGGAGTTGAAAATGAGGAGAGATTGTTTGTATGCAGTGAAGCGCTCCTTAGAATGGGATTTCTTCCATTGCCGCTCAGCAACCCTGGAAGCTTGTCTCAAATTTTTGGTCAGCCTAGTGTGCCAGGGTTGTATGTTGATTTTTGGGGTTTTGTTGAGTGTGAGGGGGCCAGAGCTGTAGTTGTGTTGTTATACAGACTGGGTTGCATCAAAAGAGGCATAGATGCCCGTGATGAGAACATAGTCCTGCCACTTTACAAATCACTAGTCAGACCACATATGGAGTACTGTGTACAGTTCTGGGCTCATGTGAACAAGGCAGACATAGCAGAGCTGGAGAGGGTTCAGAGGAAGGCAACTAAAGTCATAACTGGAATGGGTGGACTACAGTACCCAGAAAGATTATCAAAATTAGGCTTATTCACTTTAGAAAAAAGAGACTGAGGGGAGATCTAATAACTATGTATAAATATATCAGAGGTCAGTACAGAGATCTCTCCCATGATCTATTTATCCCCAGGACTGTGACTGTGACGAGGGGACATCCTCTGCGTCTGGAGGAAAGAAGGTTTGTACACAAATATAGAAGAGGATTCTTTACGGTAAGAGCAGTAAGACTATGGAACTCTCTGCCTGAGGAGGTGGTGATGGTAAGTTCAATAAAAGAGTTCAAGAGAGGCCTGGATGTATTTCTGGAGGGTAATAATATTACAGGTTATAGTTACTAGAGAGGGGTCATTGATCCAGGGAGTAATTCTGATTGCCTGATTGGAGTCGGGAAGGAATTTGTTTTCCCCCTAAAGTGGGGAAAATTGGCTTCTACCTCAGGGTTTTTTTTGCCTTCCTCTGGATCAACTTGCAGGATAACAGGCCGAACTGGATAGACAGATGTCTTATAAACTATGTTACTATATTACTGGTGGTTACTATATTACTCCTGGAGGGAACATATGGTAGAGGTTGGCAGAAGAGAGTCAGAAAGCAAGCAGAAGTCAAGATGTTTAACCCCTTCCTGATACATGACGTAATAGTACGTCATTGCGGCAAATGACCTGCCGTCTTTTGACGTACTATTACGTCATGGTGATCGGGTGGGCACCGGAGCTAGGTCTCCTAGGCAACCTGTTACTCAGTGTAATACACTAAGAGGCAATGCATTACAATACAGATGTACTGTAATGCATTGCAGAGGGGATCACACCCCCAAAAGTTAAAGTCCCAGAGTGGGACAGAAATAAAGTTTAAAAAAAAAAATTTAAAAAAATGTTTTTTTAATAAAAAAAAGTTTCAAGTAAAAAAAAAGAAAAAACACCCCTTTCCCCTGATTTTATAATAAAAAAAAGAAAAAAAAAAAAAGAAAAAACTCACATATTAGGTATCGCCGCGTCCGTAACGACCGGCTCTATAAACATATCACATGATCCACCCCATCTGATAAACACCATAAAAAAAAATGTGTCAAAAAAGCCATTTTTGTCAACTTACATCACAAAAAGTAAAACACCAAGCGATCAAAAATGGGTATACCCCCCCAAAATGGTACCAATAAAACCGTCACCTCATCCCACAAAAAATGAACCTCTACATAAGGCAATCACCCAAAAAATAAAAAATCTATAGCTCTCAGAACATGGAGATACTAAAACATCATTTTTTTTTGTTTCAAAAATGCTATTGTGTTAAAGTGAAATAAATAAAAAAAAAGTATACATATCGGGTATCGCCGCGTCCGTAACAACCAGATCTATAAAAATATCACATGACTTAACCCCTCAGATGAACACAGTAAAAAAATAAAATACAAACAGTGACAAACAGTGTCACCTTACATCACAAAAGCCAGAATCAGGGTTAGGGCTGCAGTAAACGATTATTTTAGTAATCAAGTAATCTATCGATTATTCCAACGATTAATCGAGTACTCTAATAAGAAAAAACATCTTAAAATAACGTATTGCTTTATAAAAACAATATTTATTATTACTTACAGTGGTACACAGTGTTTTGAATGCACATAAGGCTTCTTTCACAGATGCAATATACATTCTGTCAGAAGAACAGCCAGCCTGAATGTACCGTATCAGGTAGAACTGGATACTGCCGGCTGCTGCAGTGATTGACTGTAATGGGGTCCGGCCTTGTTACAGCGTTCAAGCTGGGTTTTGGCTGGATACTACAAAAAATATGCTTCAAGTAGCGTTTTTTGTTTGGACCATACCCATCGTGTAAGCTAGAACATGGACAGATGGCCTGCCCTGGACCACATTATAGTCAATGAGAGCATATAGCAGCTGGAGTATGCGGCTATACCCAATATGGCATATACAGCAGGCTGCTCTTTTGCCAGTCTGTGTATCTATTATACACCAAGGCCATCAAATTAACCCCTCCATGTCCCCCAGCACCATCATTAGCCCCTCCATGTCCCCCAAGGCCATCAAATTAACCCCTCCATGTCCCCCAGCACCATCATTAGCCCCTCCATGTCCCCCAAGGCCATCAAATTATCCCCTCCATGTCCCCCAGCACCATCATTAGCCCCTCCATGTCCCCCAAGGCCATCAAATTAACCCCTCCATGTCCCCCAGCACCATCATTAGCCCCTCCATGTCCCCCAAGGCCATCAAATTAACCCCTCCATGTCCCCCAGCACCATCATTAGCCCCTCCATGTCCCCCAAGGCCATCAAATTATCCCCTCCATGTCCCCCAGCACCATAATTAGCCCCTCCATGTCCCCCAGCACCATCATTAGCCCCTCCATGTCCCCCAAGGCCATCAAATTATCCCCTCCATGTCCCCCAGCACCATCATTAGCCCCTCCATGTCCCCCAGCACCATCATTAGCCCCTCCATGTCCCCCAAGGCCATCAAATTATCTCCTCCATGTCCCCCAGCACCATAATTAGCCCCTCCATGTCCCCCAAGGCCATCAAATTATCCCCTCCATGTCCCCCAGCACCATCATTAGCCCCTCCATGTCCCCCAAGGCCATCAAATTATCCCCTCCATGTCCCCCAGCACCATAATTAGCCCCTCCATGTCCCCCAGCACCATCATTAGCCCCTCCATGTCCCCCAAGGCCATCAAATTAACCCCTCCATGTCCCCCAGCACCATCATTAGCCCCTCCATGTCCCCCAAGGCCATCAAATTAACCCCTCCATGTCCCCCATCACCATAATTAGCCCCTCCATGTCCCCCAAGGCCATCAAATTAACCCCTCCATGCCCCCAGCACCATCATTAGCCCCTCCATGTCCCCCAGGGCAATCAAATTAACCCCTCCATGTCCCCCAGTGCCATGAGCCAGCCCCCTACTCTTTTAACAATACTTACCTTACCAGACAGGGTCCGCTCACCACGCTGCTGGGCGACATGGAGTCCGCAGGAGACGACCGCTGCTTCTTCCCAGCATGCAGTGGGAGGGGCCTGATGTCACACATAGCGCCAGGCAGCACGCGCGCTGACACTGTGTGTGAAGCCAGGCAGCGCGGTGCCAACAGGAGGCCACGGAGCGGTGAGTGAAAGCCTTTTTTCACTCACCCTCTGTTGCCACGTGATTTAAACGAATCCTCGATGCAGGAAAACTGCATCGAGGATTTTTTTGTGTCGATTTCATCGAGTACCTCGATGAATTGTTTCAGCCCTAATCAGGGTAATAAATATTGAGTTTTGTTTGGCTGTTAACCCTCTATGTGTTAAAGAAAAAAAATGGATTGAAATGGAAAATCTGCCAAAAAAGTGAAATTTAGAAATAAATAAAGGGTTAACAAAGTTTGTAAAATCAGGTTTGATCTAATAACTATGTATAAATATATCAGAGGTCAGTACAGAGATCTCTCCCATCATCTATTTATCCCGAGGACTGTGACTGTGACGATGGGACATCCTCTGCGTCTGGAGGAAAGAAGGTTTGTATACAAACATAGAAGAGGATTCTTTACGGTAAGAGCAGTGAGACTATGGAACTCTCTGCCTGAGGAGGTGGTGATGGTAAGTTCACTAAAAGAGTTCAAGAGAGGCCAGGCTGTATTTCTGGAGGGTAATAATATTACAGGTTATAGTTACTAGAGAGGGGTCGTTGATCCAGGGAGTAATTCTGATTGCCTGATTGGAGTCGGGAAGGAATTTGTTTTCCCCCTAAAGTGGGGAAAATTGGCTTCTACCTCAGGGTTTTTTTGCCTTCCTCTGGATCAACTTGTATGAAAACAGGCCGAACTGGATGGACAGATGTCTTTTTTCGGCCTTATAAATTATGTTACTATGTTATGTAGACCTGAACTGATCCTTAAAAAGTGGGTGTTGGAAATTGTCTTAAAAATGTTAAGAACTGCTTCTAAAATTCTAAGCCTTCTAATGTCCCAATAAAATAAAATGACATTTACAAAATGATGCCAACATAAAGTAGACATATGGGGAATCTTATGTAATACATATTTTATGAGGTATCACTTTGTTTTAAAAGGAGAGAAATTGAAATTTTGAAACTTGCGGATTTTTCTAATTTTTTGGTAAATTTTGTATTTTTTCATATACAAAGGTGAAATATATTGACTTAAATTTATGACCGTCATGAAGTACAATGTGTCACAAGAAAACAATCTCAGAATGGCTTGGATGAGTAAAAGTGTGCCAAAGTTATTACCACATAAAGTGACACATTGTGATTTGCAAACAATGGCCTGGGCAGGAAAGGGGGGGGGGGGGGGTTAGTGTGTGGACACTAGATTAGATAGGGAGCAGAGGCAGGTAAATATCAGATTCAGAGTGTGATCACTGTGGGTGGGATTGGAGGAACACTGCGAGAGGCCGAAGGAGGAAGAGAGTGCTAGAAGCTTAGAAGCAGCTGATTGGCAAGTGTCAATGGGGATGTTGAAAAAATGGGGATATCAGAACAAAAAAAGTGTAGGAGCCAGGTGTTGAAGTGGTTGAGGAAGATGGTGGCTGGGCCAGGGGGGCAGTAAATGACAACTACTTGGAGGTTGGGGGGGGGGGGGGGAGTAGATGCGAACAGAGTGTACTTCAAATGAAGGGAGTTTAATGAAGGGTCGCAGTGGAGTTGGGCTATAGGAGCAGTTGTCTGATAGAAGACCAACTCCTCCACCATGTTTGCTGCCGGGACGGGGGGTGTGACTGAAATGAAATCTGCTATAAGGGAGTGCAGTAGGAAAGGCAGTGTCAGAGGGTGTCAGCCATGTTTCTGTTAGATCCAGAAAGTTTGTGAGAGATGAAGAGGTCATGAACATAGGAGAGTTTGTTGATGAGCATTCCATAATGCTCCTGCAAGAGGGACCAAGGGAGCAAGGGTCAGGGGAATGTTTTTCAGGTTTAAGGGGTTGCAGAAATTTGTAGAAGGATATTGGTAGTGGGAGGTAGATGTGATAGTGGGGATTTGCAGAGGGGTGCCTGGATTTGGAGAGATATTGACAGCAATAAGGAGAAGCAGAGAAATTGTTAGTAGGTGGGAGTAGGAGAGGGCATGAGGTGGCTGTGTGTGTTTGAGAAGGAAGTGTTTTATGTTGCCAAACAGGTTTGTGCAAGTGGTCAGATGAGTAGGTATGGAGGGAGAGATAAATAGTTCCTTGCTTGGTAGGATTTGGGAAAATGGGAAAAGTACTAAAAAACTTAGAGTTGTACTTAAAAGATGTTGCACTGAAAAGACCAAGGTCTAAAATGTATAGAGTTCAATCAGGTGTGAATGAGAGGCGAGGGGGCTGCATTTGACCTAATCAAAGGAGGACCAGATACAGGGTTGAAATAGTCATTGTAAACAAATACTCAATAAACCCAGCAGGGAAATAGAGACATTAAAGATTCAGTCCAGACATACCAGGGGCTGAGAAGAAGGAAAAATGAGATGTGTGGACAATCAGACTTGGGGAAAGATGGGTGGAACAGCAAGGTTCAGTGCAGAAATAACAAGGGAATGTCTATTATCTATGCACTTACTAAGCACCTGCTCATATTGTCTTTGACCAACGTATCTAGGGCATCTCAAATACATCTTCAGATCAATGTGGATATTCACTAAATAAAAATACATGCCATCCATTTGTTTTTTTAATGTTATTGTGAAGAGGAAGAGCCCAGGTGCCACCTCCCACCAGCCGAGAAAGATAAAAATTACACTTACCGGTAATTGGTTTTTCCTTAGCCTCCACAGCGGCATGATAGGAGGATTCCCCACCCCCCAGGGACAGGAAACAACGAGAGACCTTTAAAGCTTGCCCCTCCTCTTACCTCTCCAGTCAATATCAAAGAACCTTGTAGGATGCAAACATAAGAGTTTATTTAACAGAAAATTATGAAATAACATACCATATCCTGAAACACATTACTCAGTCAATCAGAACGGCAGTATAAGGAAATTATCTAGGGAGGGAAATATGTGCCGCTGTGGAGGCTAAGGAAAAACCAATTACCGGTAAGTGTAATTTTTATCTTTCCCTACGCCTCCACAGCGGCATGATAGGAGGATTAAGAGAGAAATCACAACTAGGGGGGGACCACTGCAGACAACACTTTGCGTCCGAAAGACAGCTCTGAATTAATCGCAATGTCTAGTTTGTAATGTTTGTAGAAGGTACTCGGAGAGGACCATGTCGCTGCTTTACAAATCTGGTCTATAGTGGCTGAGGCACCTTCAGCCCATGAGGCGGCTACTGCACGAGTGGAATGAGCCTTGAGACCCAGCGGAACATCGACCCCTTTCGCAGTATAGCATTCAGCTATAGCAGTCTTTATCCATCTGGCAATCGTCGCCTTGCTGGCACTGATGCCCTTATTCTTGCCCTGGAACTGAATAAGAAGATGATCCGACTTCCTAAAATTCTTCGTTTTCTGTAAATAAAAAAGAACACATCTGCGAACATCTAGCATATGGAACTCCCTCTCTTTTTCAGTAGATGGATTCTGGCAGAAAGAAGGAAGACAAATCTCTTGCAGACAGTGAAATTTAGAAACTACTTTGGGAAGAAAGGAAGGATGATGTTTAAGGGTAATACGGTCCTGCAGAATAGACAGATAGGGAGGCCTACAGGATAGCGCTTGCAATTCCCCAATCCTTCTGGCCGAGGTTATGGCCAACAAAAAAACGGTTTTTAACGTCAGAAATTTCAGAGAAATGTTTTCCAAAGGCTCAAATGGAGAGAAAGGTAGAGATGACAGAACTAGATTAAGATCCCAAGGAGGAACCGAAAGGGAATAAAAGGGGGAAAGTCTAGAGGCCCCTTTAAGAAAACGCTTAATTAGAGGAAATTCTGACACCCTGCAATCTAAAAAGACAGATAAAGCAGCAACTTGAACCCTGAGAGTAGATACTTTTAACCCTTTGTCTAGACCTGCCTGCAAAAAATCAAGAATAACACTGATATTTGGCTCACCCAACAGATCCCACTTATCTTTAGCAAAATATAAAAATGCTTTCCACATTCTTTAACATCCTCTAATCCCATTGTGGAACGGACAGTCTTGAGCAAGACCTCAGTATCTTCAGGCATGCAGAATGGGCGACCAGATTCATCCTCAGAAGCTGAGCCCTCAATCTCCCCTTCGTCTAATTCAGTGAGGTTTACTGATATTTCAGGGGTAGGCATATAAACCGCTTTGGAAGTAGATGGCTGACATTCCTTGGTTCTATCTGCGTCATACGCTTATTAACTGCCGATGAGACTTCGGATCTTATCATAGTTTTCAAATTTTCCATAAACGACGGTGATTCTTCCGCCACAATTTTTTCTGTACATTTCTTGCAAACCGGTTTCTTATATGAAGAAGATAAATTTCTCTTGCATATGGCACAAGATCTTTTGGGCTCCTGCGCCTTTTCCCTAGGCTTTTGGGCCTAAATACACAATATTGCAAGAAATGAGCAAAAAAATAAAACATCTTTTTACATACTCAGGAGAGGTAAGAAAAAAGGGGCAAATACCGGGCTCGAGGCTCCCACAGGGCCAGGGGTAGCAGGAGGATCGACAGCACCATCATACACATAAGAAGTATCCATCTTACCAGCTTCTGCAGATACCCTCTCAGCTGGATTTTTAAATCTGCCGCCCAATTTTCCTGCCGCCGAACCTCCGGCTTGTAGCTCCGCCCCCGCTGACGTCATCCGGCCGGAAGCGACGCCGCCGGCCGCCGCGAGGATAGAAGCCAAGGGAATCCTTTGCCTCTCAAGGATTCCCCCCCTGAGCCGCAGCATGCGGCACCCTGCTCCCGATCACGGGGATGCGGGGAACTTCACCCGGGGCCGCCTTAATCAGGACTTACGCCGGAGGCCTGGGGGAGGCTTAATCAGCACTTACCCCGCCAGGCCCTCATGCAGCTCCGTCTGCATGGATCGTCTTTTAAAGAAAAACGCCGTCCACCGGCATGGAGGTCTCCCTTGCATCCCAAGGGACAGGAAACAACTGGAGAGGTAAGAGGAGGGGCAAGCTTTAAAGGTCTCTCGTTGTTTCCTGTCCCTGGGGGGTGGGGAATCCTCCTATCATGCCGCTGTGGAGGCGTAGGGAAAATAAGGCCTTATATGCCACACAAGCCAGGGACTCACGTGAATTGCAGGCCGGCCAGAAGTGGCTGCTGCCCAGGCCGAAGCAGCAGGGGCTGGGAACAGAATTGAAAGCTCCAGAATCCCCTTAAGAAAATAATGTCCACACCATAAATGCCATCCGCGACTGCTGCAAGGAACCCCGGGGAAGTTCCTGGAGCAACAGGAAGTAGAAATAGAGGGAAGGGGGAATACCCAAATCCCAACATATTCACCCCACCTTCTTTCTCTTCAAATCCCCCAGAGCGCCAGTAGGGTCACCACTTTAGCCGAAGCACACAAAGTGGTAGTAGGCTAGGGTGGAGGGGGCAGTCATGAAAAGGGTGACCCCAAGGCTGGTGGGTGAAAGATGAATAAGGCTGCCCTGTGCCATGTTGTCTTGGCGGTGAGGGTGACTGACACAGTTTGTCCACTACGCATGGGATACAGGGAGGCGAGGTGAACCCTGTTTCTCACCTAAAAAGGAAAGAAACAAAAAAAAAAATCGCAAAAGGGCAGGTAGGTCTGCCTCTTACGGACACAAAGCCTGAACTGGTCAGCAAGCAGGAGGGGTTATGGTAATGGCTGAATCCCATGCGCCACAAGGAGCTTCTGACGTCATGTGACTCCCCCCAAACTCACCATGCACCTCATGACGTACCCATACATATACCACTTGACATACAGCAAAACTGAATTAGTCTTACCCGTAATTCCCTTTTCACGAAACCTCCATGACGGCACCTACTACGAGATTATCCTTCTCCTCCTACAAGGCAGGGACAGGAAGCTTCAAAAAGGGCCCTTCTCCAAGCAATCCTCAGTGTCTTCCGGATTTGACAGGCCCTACAACTTTCACACCACGTATATTAATAATTGATATAAACTGAAATGAAAGCGAAAAAAACCCTTATTAAATATCATAAGTGTTTTTTTTATATATTTATTTTTTAAAAAAATTTATATTTATATTTAGGGTGGGACGACTGCCTGAAGAACTTTTTGCATCAATATCTACTCTATAGTGTTTAACGAAAGTATGAGGGTTGGACCACATTGCCACCCTACATATTTGATCCAGAGAGGCGGATGCTCTTTCTGCCCATGATGTCGATACTGCCCTAGTGGAATGAGCTTTCAGGTTAGAAAGCAGCTTCTTCCCCATTACCCTATAGGTTTCACAAATGGCTAACTTAAGCCAACGTGCTAGTCACCCTAAAAGCTTTAAGATCTCTCCTATTTCCAAAGAACTGAACAAAAAGACTATTGGATTTCCTCCAATCTTCGGTGACTGATAAATATTGGAGAACACATCTCTTGACATCTAATTTATGAAAAACTTTCTCTGCTTCAGATCTAGGATTCTTGCAGACTGAGGGGAGTACAACCTCCTCCATTCTGTGCAAATCCGACACCATCTTAGGGAGAAAAGAATCCTCGAATCTTAAAATTATTCTATCATCTCTAATGGTTAAGAATGGCTCCCTAACAGAGAAGGCTTGTAATTCATTAACCCTGCGAGCTGACGTGATGGCGACAAGAAATACAGTCTTAAGGGTCAAGGACCCCTTCTTCTAGGGGTTCAAATGGGGCAATAGTAAAACCTGAAAGAACTAAGTTCAGATCCAAAGGTGCAACTGTCGGTCTTAGTCTAGGTCTAAGTCTGTCAGTACCCTTCATGAATCTAATTATCCAAGGGTTAACAGCCAACTTTACATCCAAAAAAGTGCTCACAGCATAAATCTGTGCTCTGAGGGTGTTAGGTTTTAACCCCTTACTAAATCCTTCTTGTAAAAACGCTAGAACTGAACGGATGTCACCCATTTTAACTGCAGAATTCTCCGAACACCAGGATAAATATTTTTTCCAAATTTTATGGTAGATTTTACAGATTTTCATACTGGCTAACATGGTGGTAACTACAGAATCTGAAAGGTCTTTCAGGATCCATGCTGATAGATGCAGACTTGTCACCTTTGGATGAGAAACTGGACCTTGAGTTAGGAGGTCCTGGGACCACTGTAAAGTCTAGGAGTTTTCCCTGGTCATTTTTCTCAGAAGTGGGTACCATGATTTTCTCAGCCAGTCTGGAACTACTAGAATGACCTTTACCCTGTCCTTTCATATCTTCCTTAAGATTCTCGGTATTAAAAGTAGTGGGGGGAAGCAGTATGCTAGATTGAAGTTCCAGCTGATTGCTAGTGTATCTGTTCCTGCACTCTCCCTGTCCCTTGGATCTAAGGAATAATAGATGGGTACTTTTGCATTGTTTCTGTTTGCAAATAAATCTATTTGCGGCATTCCCCATTTCTGGACTAACAAGTTGAAAACTTCTTCTTTCAAACTCCACTCTCTTGGATCCAATCTTTTCCGGCTTAAAAAGTCTGCCTTGACATTTTGTGTTCCTTTCAGAAAGAACGCTGACAGGGAGTTGGCATAGCTTTCTGCCCATAAAAAAATGAGGTTTGTCAGGGATATTAGGGTCTTGCTCCTTGTACCCCCCTGATGGTATATGTGTGACACCACCGTCTTGTTGTCCGACATGACTTGAACGTTGGATCCCTTTAGCTTTTTTGAAAAGAAAGACAGGGCTTCTTTCACTGCCCTTAGTTCCCGGCAGTTGGAAGACTGCATTCTCAGAGACTGCGGCCACTCTCTCTGGGTGGACAGAGTTCGTAAATGAGCTCCCCAACCCAGAGGCTGGCATCCATGGTAAGAATCGCTGGGTCCCTTACCACCCATGGCACCCCGTTCTGGAGATTGTGTCTCACTTCCCACCAATCCAGAGATATTAAGATATCCTCTGGAATAGTAATTAGTTTGTACAGTGATTCCTGTCTCCGATCCCAAAGTTGTAACATATAATTCTGAAGTGGTCGAGAGTGCCACTGGGCCCAATTCACTGCTGGGATACAGGCTGTTAGAGACCCAATGAGGGCCATAGTCTGTCTGATTGTATGAGACTTTTTGTTTTTGAAACTTATTATCTGGGTTTGGATTTTCAGAATTTTCTCCTCTGGTAGAAAACACATCTGTTTGACTGAATCTATGAGAATGCCCCCAAAAAATATCTTTTGTATAGGTAGAATCTATGATTTTTCCCAGTTTATTATCCAACCTACATCCTCTAACCTGCGTCTGGTCTTTAGTAGATTGTTTCCTAGGTCTATTTTGGAATCGCCTACTATTAAAAGGTCGTCTAAGTAACATATTATTAAGACATTCTCTTTCCTTAGAGGGGAGACCAGTTCTAGTATTATCTTGGTAAAAAGTTATCCCAAAGGGAAGGGCTTGGAATTGAAAGTGCTTTATTTGACCTTGAATCCACACTGCTATTCTCAGATACTGTTGGTGATTTTTGTGAATCGGTATATGGAAATATGCATCCTTTAGGTCCAATGATGCTATGAAGACCCCATCCTGTAGAACGTATACCACTGACTTGATCTACTCCATTTAGAATTTTTCGTATTTTATCACCTTGTTTAGTTTTTTTAAGTTTATGATTAAACATGATTTTCCTTTTGGTTTAGCTACCATGAACACTGTGGAATAGTACCCTAGACTGATCTGATTTGGTGGAATCGGCAGAAGAACCTCCATGTCCACCAAGTCCAGTATTCCCTGCTCCAAACATAGTTCGGAGCTCTGGACCGGAATGACTACAAAAGTTATGGGTGGAATGTTGAGAAAGGTAATCCTGTACCCCTGAGAAAGAACATCTATCTACCAAGGACTTGGTGAAAACATCTTCCAGGATTCCACAAACTTTTTCAACCTTCCCCCACCGGACTTCCGGTGTCATTTTTTGGAAGTATTGGAATTTTTAGGATTGAAGAGAAACCCTTTCCCTTTATTCTGTTTGCTAGCTCTCCATCATTCCGTTTTCCCTTTCTTGTTTTGAAACCGGTCCGTTTTTTGAAAATGAAAAAATTGGGTTTTTCTCTTCCTTTGTCCTCTGGGAAGCTTTTCTTAGAGTCAAAAGCTTTTTCCAGTATTTTTTCCAAATCTTTCCCAAAAAGCAGGTTGCCATAGAAGGATTTTAAAAACTTTCCTATCCAGATTTCTCCATTCTCTTAAATTAAGTGAATGCAGATTCTTATGTACTGGGAACACCCTCTTTTTCCTTACATCTAACTCAGAAAACTTTTTATCTAAGGCAGATCTCTGGACTTTTTCTTCCTTAATTTCCATCGTCACCCTAACTGCTTTTAATAGATCGTTAGTATCTTCGCAAAAAAAAAACACAGATTTTTTTAAATTCACTATCACTACCCGAGTCAGAATCTGAATCACTCGTCTTTTCCTTATAATCCGAGGAATTCTCAGAGGATGAAAAGGAGGGTGACCCTTTCCTGGAACCGGGTTTAGAGGTGGAAGGGCGACTGGCCCCGGAGTAAAATCCGCTAAATCAGAACCTAACTCCTGCAGTATCATATCTTTCATTTTCTCTCTCAGGGATGGTACCGCCTCTCTTACTATATCGTCAATGCATTTCCTACATATTTTTTTTACGATATTTATCTGGAAGCCTAGCCGCCCACACACATCTGAGAGATTTAGATTTTTGAGCTATTTTACATTTAGCAGACGCATCCTTGTCACTCTTAACATACAGTAGAAAGAGAGAAAAGGCACATTATAAAATGTCTCTGCAGTCCAGTACTCACAACCTCCACAAGCTTGTTCACTCACTGTCAAGCTGATAGGCTGTTCCACACATTCCCCCAGCTCCATCAGGAAAGCTGGATTTGAGGACTGCAGGGAATTGCTGGTCAGAGGGTGACATCCACCTTGACCAGAGCGCCAGTTTTTATGGCCAATCCTGGGAAGCTTGTTCCCGACGTCATCCGGCCAGCATTCACCCGGGACGGCCCAATTAGGACCCCGAATGACGTCACCCACTGGATCCGAAAATCTCGGGCAGCGGGAAGCCAATAGGATCCGGAGGAATTCCATTTGAGTGTCCGGATGCCACAGCCTGCCCCCTCTACTGGCGCACATGAAGAATGGATTTTGGCCACGACAGGCGCATGTACAAGGGATTTACTTGCCCAAGTTAAGCCCTGGACGTCCACAACTCTCCGCTGCTCCTTCTTTCCAACGAACCCCATACCAAAGCACAGGGACTCCTCCTGCTCCTCCACCTGGCAGGGACAGGAAGACACTGAGGATTGCTTTAAGGAGAGCCCTTTTTGAAGCTTCCTGTCCCTGCCTATAGGAGGAGGAGGATAATCTTGTAGTAGGTGTCGTCATGGAGCTGAGGGGAAAAAACGAGATTTGAACAGCCTCTCAGAAGTCTTGTGACCCTCTGACATCAGAAGATCCTAATGATGCATGGGATTCAGTCACAATTGAAGGGGTATAGCTGAAACGAGAAGCTAACTTGTGTCCACCTCTTGTGCAGGTGAACGCATATAAAATATGCACAAATTTCTGTGTGGATTTATGTGTTTCTGCAGCTTATCTGCACCAAAATCTGCAATTTCTAACACTGGATTTTGGTGCAGATTTGATGTGGTTTTGTCGCAGATCTCACCCTTCCATTGAAAGGGTGAAATATGGAGCTAAAACCTCAAACATAATTGACTTTCTGCACTGAAAAAATCTGCAGTGTACATGAGATTTGTGTAATCTCATACACTTTGCTGGTACAGTAATACTCTGCGGTTTTTCCACATGGGAATCCAAAACCATACATATTCCATAACGTGCGCAAGGCAGCTTAAGGCCCCTTTCACACGAGCGAGTTTTCCGTGCGGGTGCAATGCGTGATGTGAACACATAGCACCCACACTGAATCCTGACCCATTCATTTCAATGGGTCTGTGTACATTTTTTTCACGCATCACTTCTGCGTTGCGTGAAAATTGCAGCATGTTCTATATTCTGCGTTTTTCACGCAGCCCTGGCCTCATAGAAGTGACTGGGGCTGTGCGAAAAACGCATTGCATCCTGAAGCAAGTGCGGATGCAACGCGTTTTTCACTGATGGTTGCTTAGAGATGTTGTTTGTAAACCTTCAGTTTTTTATCACGCGCGTGAAAAACGCATCAAAACGCATTGCACTTGCTTGCAAAATGGTGCGAGTTTTCCTGAACGCACCCGGACCTAATCCGTCACGCTCGTGTGAAAGGGGCCTTAAAGAGGCTCTGTCACTAGGTTTTAACCTATGTATTTAAATACATAGGTTAAAACCCCTTGACTTCTACAGTTAGAACATACCTTTATTGCAGAGTACAGCGCAGCGGTTGTGCTGAAAAAAGACCTTTAATCTTTATGTTAATGAGCCTTCGGAGCACCGGGGGGCGGGCTCTTTCTTCCTGAGCACCGCTTCTTCAACGCCCCCCGGGTCCCGAGGCTCTCTCCGATGCCGACGTCCACGCCCCTCTGAAAATTGATTGACAGCGCTGAAATCCCGCCGGCGCATGCGCAGAAGCGCTTGCAGTGCCGAACACCGCAAGCGCTTCCATCCTTGTGCGCACGCGCCGTCACTTCCGGGTTCAGCGAAGTGACGGCGCCTGCGCACAAGGATGGAAGCGCTTGCGGTGTTCGGCACTGCAAGCGCTTCTGCGCATGCGCCGGCGGGATTTCAGCGCTAGGCCAAACGGCCTAGCGCTGTCAATCAATTTTCAGAGGGGCGTGGACGTCGGCATCGGAGAGAGCCTCGGGACCCGGGGGGCGGTGAAGAAGCGGTGCTCAGGAAGAAAGAGCCCGCCCCCCGGTGCTCCGAAGGCTCATTAACATAAAGATTAAGGTCTTTTTTCAGCACAACCGCTGCGCTGTACTCTGCAATAAAGGTATGTTCTAACTGTAGAAGTCAAGGGGTTTTAACCTATGTATTTAAATACATAGGTTAAAACCTAGTGACAGAGCCTCTTTAAGGCCCTTTTACACGAGCCGATTATCGTTCAAATAATCGTTCAAACGTTCGGATTTGCACGATTATTGTTGCGTATAAACACGGGTAACGATTTAACGACGAACAAGATTTCGTTCGCTTCTCGTTGATCGCATCTTTTGTCCCGCCAATAAATTAATCGTTCATCGTTCGAAAAATCTTCCAGTTTAAACGAAAATCGTTTAATCGTTGGCAGATGGTAATGGTAATGCTTATGGCAAGGAGCAAGGAACGATCGTAATAACGATTATAAAACGACCGAAAGTACGAAGATTGTGAACGACTTCTCTTTCAGTGTAAACGGTATTTACATTGCATCGTTCGATCGTTCATCTACGATCGCTAATACGATTTATCTTTCCGTGTAAAAGGACCTTTAGTCATACCCAGGGTCCTGTGTCCCCAAAGACAGGAGCTAAAAAGAAAGCTTTTGCTCTAGCGTGTATTTTTTTTCAAACATTTGGAGAGTCTGTGAATCTTTGGATAGTATCTAAAATGAACACATTTTTATTTCGACACGTTTACACACCTAAAAAGCACATAGAAAACGGCTGTGTAGGTTCTAACTATAAGTGAGGAAAGTCCCTATTTCCCCAGCAGCGCTCGCTTTTACCTCAGGTGTAGCCGCCGCGCTAGGCACGCGCACGCAGAGGAGAGCTGAGGGCGTGCGCGCGCCCCCTGCCGTCGTTGCAGGGATGGGAGGGGGAGTGCGGGGAGTTTAGTGCGGCGTGTGTAGGAATGTGAGAGTGGAGTCCCGTACTAGAAGCGTCGAGCTGTAGGCCTTGTCCGTTTTCCGCTGGACGCTCTCCTGAGTGCGAGGTAAGTGCTACTTTGAGAAAGGCAGGTACGTGCATCCGATGTTTAGCAAGTGCAGGAAACTTCCAACTTGTGTGCGCGGCTATGGAGTCTAGGCCAAGTTTGGCGGAGCCCCTTGTTTTGTCCCCCCCCGCTCGGTGTAGGAGCAGCACGTAGGTGTGAGGGTCCTGACTGCTGCCTGCTGCCTTGGTCGCTGTCCGCTGCTGGCCTCGCTGCTTGTGAGCGTGCTCGCCGGGAAAGGCGCTGTCCAGGGCTGATCTCGGCCCCTGACTACTCCTTGCATTAGTCTTCCCATTGGAAAGAACTGACATTGGGTGTGACCCTGGTGGGGGCTAATAGGTGGGGGTGGGGTGGCTGCCGTGTATCTACCGTGTGAACGGTACTAGCTGCTGGCCAGTGTTGACGTTCTCCGTGCCCCGGCGTCTCCCGCCTCTGCCGTGGTGCTGATTTCTGCCCCCGGGGACGTCGCCTGCTTCCTCCTCCTCTTGTGTTGGAGCTGTGAAGTTGTGAGGATGCCATAATAACTCCCCCTCCCCCGCTGGCAGCCCGAGTCTATGCGCTGCCGGAGCGGGCATATTGTGCAGTGCCACTTCCTCTGTGGACGTGCCATAAGTGAGGCCTTCACCGCGACCAGGGGAGCATGGGCGTGGGGGAAAGTTTACTTAGTGCAGCGGAAGCCAGGTCCCGTCTGCCCCATGTACTGGAGTTCTTAAAGGGGTGTTCCATAATCAACACAGTATTCAGCTAAATATGAGGACAGTTTGTAAATGTTTTCCAGGACCCCCACCCACAAAAGGCCATGGCGATGTGACCTCCGGTGGTCATGTGACTGCTTTGCGCACTGGCTTTCGTCTTTTACCCTGCTGGACATGATGTCACTAGTACGCGTCACGTAGCGGTCAGCCTGGGACACATTTTTCATGTAATTAAGTATAGTCCTGTGTTTATTTAAAAAACAAACAAACCAAAACCCTGGCAAATATCGGTATGTTTGTTGTTTTTTTAATGATTTAAGAAGGAAACAACCTATGTGCCTGGCTGCTGTTTACTATAGGCCCGCCACGCGTATCACTTTCCTCCCCCAGTTATACAGCCTACGCTCAGAAAGGTTAGGACGTTACATACATTATAGAGTAGTATGGGATCATAGAACGGATCGGGGGATGGTATATGGCTTCCTGGAAAGAGTGAAGAAGTAGTTCCAGCTTCTTCTGTCTAGACGCTGATGGGCGTCTATTACATGTCTCACACTTCTGTCCAGCTATGTACAGGACAAACTATAGCAGCATTATTGTATGACTGACCCGTCAACCGTGCTGTAACCATTTACTGTAAAACTCTTTGGGGTACTCAACTATGGTTTCCAGCTGTCTGGACCCCTGCATGTCACAATTTTAACTGTATTTGTGTCCTCGGGATGCAGATATGGTTGAATACAATGGTATAGTAGACAGCCATCAGCTCCCTGCTCTACCATTCCCCTGCCGCCCGTAGTTCAGCGCAAGCTGGTGCGATGTAGTGACGTCATCACGCCTTCTGTGCGGAGCTACAGACGTGCCCCGCTCACCAGGGGAGCATGTGGGGTAGGTCAATATTCAATCTGGAGGCACAACTCTGGGAGGGGCCATTAAAGGGAGGCAACACTGTGTTAGGCTCCATTCACACGTCCTGTTTTTCTTTCCTGATTCGATCCTGATTTTTTCAGGACCCATTGAAATGAATGGATCCAGATCAGGATCAGGAAAGAAAAACAGACGTGTGAATGGAACCTTGGGGTCACTTAAAGGGGCCTAATAATGTAAGGGGCATCATACTGGATGAGGGGGCACTTAGAGGGCATCACTTTGTTCTGGATCATTTAAGGGGGCCTCATTCTATGTGGTGGGCGCATAAGGGATCATCCTACCAAGAGGGGGCATTTAGGGACATCCTACTGTGCCAGGGGCACTAAAGGAACATCTTACTATGTGTGAGGGCACCAAGGGATCACCCTGCTGTGAGAAGGCATTTAGGCTAGCTTCTACTTTGAGGGGCCAGAACATGTACTGTGGATGGGGCAGTAATGGGTCATCAAAGGCTGTGGGGGCACTAAAGGGATATCATACTGTCCAAGGGGCATCATTATTGTTAGGTGGCACTGGCAGGAAATTCTTACTCTGTGGAGAGGCTTAGAGGTGTGATTTATTGTAAAAAAAGAAAAAAATTGCTGCAGCGCTACACGCCATCCGTATTGTGCCAGTGGTTTTTGAAGGACCCATAGTCTTCAATGGGTGTGTTTGGGCCACATCACAGACCAAAGTAGTGCATGCTCCCATGACTTTTACACTGATGGATATTCAGTGGAAAACCACTGACGTTCGTGGTACGTGTACTGTCTGTGGAGAACGGGAAGCACACGGCCGTGATTTACTGGTGTGAACGAGGCCTTGTGTGACTGTCTTTGCCTTGCCGTGCAGTCTGTTTCATTTGTGATGCAATTGTGACAGATGAGATCCACCTCATGAAACTGAATAGAAGATTGACTTAACAGCCACCCCCTGGTAGTGTGGTGATAGACGAAAGATATATTGCCCATCAGTCAGAAGGTGCCCCAACATGTTTGACATGACGTTGGAAGGGTTGTATAACATACAAATATTTTTTCCTTTGGCCAGAATGGTTTCCCATTGAAATCAGCATTTCTGCACTGACCCTCGTTGTGGAGGCTTTAGGCTAGATTCACACTCAGGTTTTACAGTTTTCACTTTACCATTGTTTTCTTATGTCTGCTGGTAGTCAATAAAAGTGTGATGTTCTCTAGACACACTGATACTAATCCTGTCCTATTTTGGTGGAAGGTAAACCACCAAAAGGCACAGAAAGTGCCTAAAGCATGTATGCTAGTTTTTTTGGCACAGAATTTTTGCGCATTTAGCTTTGCCCTTTTAATTCTAGTAGTGTGTTTTTTTTTTTCTAAAATGCTCCATACTCTGGGCGTAGCCTTTTTAGGACATTTTCCCCCCAGTGACAACTGCCACTACCTGTGGCTCACAACAGTGAAAGTATTAGGCCTGTTTCACACTGGTGTTAATGGATCTGGATACTTTTGTAATTACATGTAACTTAGTATAGCCAGTGAATGAAATAAAATGGATCTGTATAGCGCCACCTGCTGTTTGTTCTTTACTTAATTTCTGTCCACTTCACTGGACACACATGCTCAGTTCCATCCTTCAATAGCAGCCACCAGCAATGTGTTCTGCTAGAAGCTGTGAGAGTTACAGGACAGCCCCCTCGCTCTCTGAGCTGCATGAGTAATGAATGGGGCTGGTTCTAGCCATGTTACAGATTGTCATGTACTTTTTTCCATTTATCATGGGAAAACCCCTATAACTTTGTTCCGTACTCGCCAATACTAAGGGTTTAAACTATACCACATGATGCGTGTGTGCTTCCAGTTACACATACATCTTAATATGTGTTAAAGGGGTTGTCCGAGTTATTTTTTTGTTCTTTGTATGTTTCTAACTTGTCAGGTATAACAACTTTCCCATATACTTTGTGTTTCTAAAGCTGCTGGTTTCTCAGAGTTGACTGAGGGTCACATGACCTGTGATGTCACCTTATCTCCCTGGTCTGTGATGTTTCGTGTACAAGCCTCAGAGTTCAGATAACAGTCTGTACACGAGACGTCACTGGCCACGCCCCCTTTCTTTGCCAGGCTCCTGCTATCTGCTCTCTCCCTGGATTCCTTCAGATAAAACATTAACCCCTTCAGCCAGAACACACTGAGGGCTCAAGGCTTTAGAACAAACAGTAGCTGCAGCAGTGAGAGGAGACAAATGCTGGGCAGAAGAGCTGTAGAGGAATTGTATTGTACAAGAACAGGTAGGGAGAATTTCCTGTGTGTATCAGCAGTGTCATTGTACAGCTGGGACTTGTAGTCCTACACATACAACATGCAGCTGAGTATCCCAGCAGGCAGACATGTATTCACACCACTTATATTTACTGCCTTTGCAGAGAAGGGGGGAGGGGCTGAGATTGTTATTACTGCATGTAAACAAAGGCCAGAAGAGAACCAGGGAAATGAGGAAATATAGATTATTTTTTTTTTTGCCTAAAACTTGCTGAACTTAGTTATATATTGCTGCCCATCAGATTTACAGTGCTATATTTTTTTTTTCATAACTTGGACAACCCCTTTTAAAGTGCATCTGTCAGCATGAGCAACCCTATTAAACCAGACATACTGCCTGCTAGGGTTGATCATGCTGAGTTAAGCAATCCCTTGGTAGCTGAAATCGGTGGCCTCGCTGAGAAATATGCGCTTTTATATACTACTTAGGTGTTCCAAGCACCATAGGGCAGACCTAACTCCTCGGAGCACCACTTCACCACCGCCTTTCCCCTTAACTTCCTAACAGTCACATTCAAATTGGAAAAACCCTCCCAGAAATGTGACTTTTTTATTGTAGATTTTTAATGTGTGTCATCAGTAAATCTTGTTGGCGCGCAACTCAGGGGACGCTATTGCATTTTTAACCCCTTGATGACATAATTAATTGTAGCCTTAAGGACCAATAATATTTTCTCCCTTCTAGCGGTCATAACTTTTTAATTTTTTCTTCTATATTTATTTTTATTTTGTGGGATTAGTTGTAGGTTTTTTATAAACCATTTTGGGGTATATATAGTTTATTAAAGATGTATATTTACCCACGATTATTCCCGAATTTCTAACAGTGATATGTCCGGTTTAGCTTGGACTTTCGCTGTCATTTTGGTCTTTGGTCTTGGAATGTCAGCTTTCAAACAAGACCAGTTCCATGCTTCTAGCTGCTACCATTCAGGAGATATCAGCTACTAAAGCAGAAGAGTTAAAGTACTTTTCCCACAGCCCAAGCTGTGCTCTGGCAATACAGTTAGGTGGTTAAAGGGAACCTGTCACCTTCTAGACAGTAAATAAACTGTTAGCAGTACCTTAATTTAGGGACCAGTGTGAGGCAGATGCATATCTTCATATGGACAAGTGATTCCTGTAACTGTTAAAAATCCATCTTTTAATCCCGTAGCGTGCGCTTTCTTGCGTCAGCCTGAAGTCAAGGGGGCAGCGGCCTCCTTGCTTCAAGTCAAGCTAACCACTCCTCTCTTGTAATTGAATGACAGGTCTGCCGTTCGCCGGGGAACGCGCAAGTCTCGCGCATGCACGGTGCGCGATCCCGGCTCTGGCTGTTCAGTTCGCCGGTGCTTTTCACAGTACAGCGCATGCGCCGCAGAAGCGCCCGCAAACGGCAGACCTGTCATTCAATTACAAGAGGGGAGTGGTTAGCTTGATTTGAAGCAAGGAGGCCGCTGTCCCCTTGACTTCAAGCTGACGCAAAAAAGCGCGCGCTACAGGATTAAAAGATGGATTTTTTAACAGTTACAGGAATCACTTGTCCAGATGAAGATATGAATCTGCCTCACACTAGTCCCTAAATTAAGGTACTGCTAACAGTTTTACTGTCTAGGAGGTGACAGGTTCCCTTTTAATGACTAATGTAAAAAATGAAAATCGGACATCATATAATACATGACAATCTCTTTCTAACAAACCTAGAACCAGCCCTGTACCTCACATGGATCCAGAGATCTCCCCAATCATTGCTCTGCTAGATTTATATCAAGCTGACAGCTCAGAGGGCGTGTCTCAGCTCTCCCTATCACAGCTCAGTTGAAGGATGAAACTGAGCATGTGCGGCCTTCTCAGTGAGCAGGTCAAAGAAATAAGAAAGAACCACAAGCAGGTGGAGCTATACAGAATCATTTTATTGAATAACTCAGTGGCTATGCTAAATTTTGAATTCCATGCCATTACAAAAGTATTCAGATCCAGGTGCTGGTTTGAAAACTGTAGAAAATTATATGTGGGACAACCCCTTTAAAGTTATATTTATTGATAATCTATCCTAAGAATAGGTCATCAATATCAGATCGGCGGGGGTCCGACACCCAGCACCCCCGCCGATCAGTTGTTTGAAGAGGAGGCGCGCGCCGTACCCTCGCTGCCTGTAATCATATATACCACACGTGTATACATCAACAAGAGCTTCTGCTCTTAACCCCTTAGTGATCAGCCTGTTTTGGGCCTTTGTGACCAAGCAATGTTTTCATTTTTTCATTGTTGATTTCCAGAACTATAACTTTTTTTTATTTTTCTGTTGAGGTAGCCATATCTGGGCTTGTTTTTTGCGAGTCACGTTGCAGTGCTCCTTCTCATTGCCGCAAGGGAAACCTGTGCAGCTTTTAGACTAGGCTGTGGTCATTATCTTTCCATCTGTCAGAACTATATTGTATATTCCTCACTAGTGCTAATTGTGCAACAGCTCTTTCTAGTGAAGCGGTCTGTATATTTTACTCTATAGATCAAGTATGGACAGGATAGGGGCAGTGAAAAAAGTAAGCTTTATTAATGTTTGTGGTGCATTTGGTGCTGTGATCCGGATGCTAGAAAAAGTGTGCATCATGGCATCAGTAAACATTAGGCACAGTTCTTTTCTGGGGAAAAAAGGGAAGATGCGAGTTAGAGCACTTAGAAATCAGGTTGAGCTAGAGCCTCAATCTTGGTTTTGTTTTAAAGTTGAGATTGTCATCTTTAAAACAAGACGGTTTAAATCTCTAAGTGTTACACAGCCTGAGATCTAGCCGTCAGTAGCAAGGAAGTACAGGGTATGTCCTTGGCTACTGACCACCCTATAAGGTCATCTGACATACATCCTTGGCAGGGAAAGGGTTAATGTTTCTGGTACAGTATACTTCTTTCAAATGGCTGAAACTGTTCACAGGGTCAACTTGGCTTGTTATCAGTTATGCAGGTAATGTATCTACACCCCTTGTAGAGGAAAATGTCTTTGAGCCTTGATAAATATGGCAAATCTACCTTGTACATATTTTGTACTTTGTTTCTCTACTACATGCCCATTAACACATGTCAGTATTTGGGCGATTATCAAAAATGAATGTTTGTATGAAAGCTTGTTCCCCATAATTCACCCATGTAAATGAGGAAATGCTCGTGTGCACGCTGATTTGTCAGCAACGCATTTCCCTTTGTAAAGAAGGATGTGCTCCCAAAAAACCAATGAACTGTATGGGGACAATCATATTAACGATTGTTCATCCCCATACAGCAATGATTATTGCTGTACATTAATGACCATCCCTGTGATCATTGCCTGCTCTTTTGGCTCCGGTAAAAGGGCCCTAAGATGTTGGGTGACATTGTTCCTGCAGTCAGTGTGATTTTGTGCCACATAAATGATTGGCATGGCTGGTGTTTGCTCAATTCTCGGCTGATCTCTGGTGCATTTTACCCAGGCCAGTTATTGGAATGAGTGTTCACACCCAATATTTTGTCCGATCATTGACCTGTGTAAAAGAGGAAAGGTGTGTACTACAAAACCTGTAACATGGCAGTTCCATAAAAGTCCCCAGTGTCTATAATACCACCCATAGCGGCCCCAGTATAAATAGTACCCTCATTCTACTGGGTCCAAAAATGAAAGAAAAAAGTCATCCACTTATGTTCAATTGAATGAGGTGATGATGCACTTTTGTCTAAATGTCCTCAGGATAGGTCATCAATATCAGATCGGCGGGGGTCCGCCTCCCAGAACCTCTGCCAATCAGCTGTTTGAAGAGGAGGCAGCGCTCGTATGAGCATTGCCTTCTCTGCTCTGTTTACCTACTCGCCGCAGCAATTGCAGTAGTGAGCAGTGTAATTACAAGTATAGTGTTCCCATTCACTTCTATTGAACGGCTGTGTAGTAATCATTTGAACAGACGGAGCCATCCCATAGCTTTTTGTGGCAGTGGTTTGAGCTAAAGCTAGAAGTAGGTTGGAGGTAAATATAAGGAAGGACTTGTACATCTTCCTGCTGGATCCACTTCTGACACCACCCTAAAGTACTTCAGAAACCCGGTTCACGGCATGTGTGCCAGAATTCTGGCTCTGTTTGATTAGTAAATCTGCCTCATTGCTTGTGGTTGCTTGTGCAGAGGGTGGAAGTTTGTACACTACCTGGGAACATAGATGATGGGGAAAAATGTAAATGATTTATTATTAAGAGGACATTTGCATTTGTTCGCTGATCCTTCTGTAGAGAATCTTGTGGTCATGAACCATGGCAGTGGGATCGTTAACAATGTAACGTTGACACGTTAGTGTCAAGTAATGTTCACATCTACCCTGGTTGCTCCATTATAGTCATTGGAATTTCTTGGGCTTCGTTGAATAGAGCATTTGTCATTTTCCTTTTCTGCTTCTGTAATGGAGAAGAACGGTGGAAATGATAAGCGGAAGCCTGGCGTCAATGTTCACATGCGCTTAGACTTTTCTATAGCTTATCTATGTTACTTATTGGATGCTCTTCTGCTTGTGATATGCACTGTTTTTTTTCTGTTGGGATTGTTTTCTCATGCACAAATTTTTCTTTTTTTTTTCCTTTTAGCATTCACCATGGCTACACAAATGGTTAGCCAACCTAGTGGCAGCAACTTGTTTTGTAACAGTGGCAACTTTGGCATTGGAGACATGTATGGCTTGCATGACCTTTCCAAAGCAGAGATGGCAGCTCCTCGGCTCATCATGCTGGCAAATGTTGCTCTGACTGGAGAGGTCAATAGTGGCTGCTGTGATTATTCCTTAGACGAGGACAGACAAATGGCTGAACTGACAACTGTGTATGAAAATAGCTTTTCAGACAGCGAAGGGGAAAGAATGGAGTTAGAAGAGTCAAACCTGGTGGGTGAGACGGGCGTGTTTGAGAGTATGGCAGTGGAGCCCTCAGAAGTCCAAGACCCGAAACTGAATGACCAACAAACCACCGCCCCAGAAA
Organism: Rhinella marina; assembly: GCA_900303285.1. Taxonomy (NCBI): domain Eukaryota; kingdom Metazoa; phylum Chordata; class Amphibia; order Anura; family Bufonidae; genus Rhinella; species Rhinella marina. Next base: position 133,893 of record ONZH01014650.1, read on the forward strand.
CTAGCTTGGAGGTGGAACCAGAAAAGAAAGCCGAGGAGACCCCTCCTGCCAGAACTGAAGACAAAGCAAAATGTGTAAAGAGCAAGCCTTTTAGGTGCAGACCTTGCCAGTATAAGGCAGAATCTGAGGAAGAGTTTGTCCATCACATTAAGGACCATAGCGCCAAAAGGTTTATTGATCATGACTCTAACAAAAATGTGCAAGATTCGGGCTCTTGTTCGCCTGAGGAAGTGGACTTTTCCAAGGGGCCTATCCGATGTGACAGATGTGGCTATAACACCAACCGATTTGATCACTATTTGGCCCATTTAAAGCACCACAACAAGGCCACTGACAACGAGAGGGTTTACAAGTGCACCATATGTACCTATACGACAGTTAGTGAGTACCACTGGAAGAAACATCTCCGAAATCATTTCCCAAGGATTGTCTATACGTGCTCACAGTGCTCTTATTTTTCTGATCGCAAAAATAACTATATTCAGCACATAAGAACACATACAGGTAATGTTTCAAAATTGAGAAATTGCTGCTAGAGTGTTATTGATGGCGTTCCTTCCCAGCAAGCGCCTGCTCGTCATTAGAGATGACTGCTGCATTTACATGCAGTGATCTCCCCAGTATGGGGAGGAGTGATTGCTAATGCCTTCGCTCGTCCCCATTCGGACTTGTTGTTTACACAGCCTTTGCTAAAAAAAAAAATCACGGAAAAAGATACAAAACATCCTGCACAATATAATAGTAAATATGTGGATGTACAAGGCTACATGTATAAAGTCACAGAAAATAATGTACTCTACCTCTAGATGCAAACATTATATATAGACTAAGCCCTCACTCTAATGATAAAAGCTGAGACTCTTAGCCAATATATTTTGATCAGAACACATCTGTGCCCACCTACCCGCGCATATGTTATATTTGCATCTATTGTTATAGTGGATTATTTTCTGTGACGTTACACAGCCTCTGCTGCAACGATTAAAGGGCAATTTACACAGCCCGAGAATTCGCCAGATGAGCAATTATCTGCTGGTGTAAAGGTGCCGTAGATTACCCAATGAACGAGTGAAATGCTCATTCGTTGAGTAATTGGATCATTTGTGTAGGTACCTAAATTGTTGTTTGCTGGCAGCAGATTGTGCCGTGTAATCACGCTCTGCTGCCAGCAAATAATGGTTTTGTATTGGGATGAGCGATGGCATTAGCGATCACTCCTCCCCATACTGTAGAAGAGATCATGCAATGGTCTCATTTACTGATGAGCAGGCGCTTCCCAGGAAAGAACTCTTCCTTCCTGACAATCGCCTGTAAAATTGGCCTGTGTAAGGCTTAATTCAGACGTCTGTGGAGCACAGTCCGTGAAAACCCGGACCGTGCTCCTTCTGAGGGCAGGAGCGCACGGCGTCATTGGTTGCTATGACGCCGTGCGCTTTGTGAGGCTACCACTGTACAGTGATACACTCAGATCAGCAGAGGAGACAGCTGCATTAACATGTAGCTATCTTCTCCACAGTATGGGGAGGAGTGATCACTAATGCCATCAGACTCGCTGTTTGCCAGCAGCAGATGCTGTTTACACAGCACGATTACCCGATGAAAGAGCGTTTCACTCGTTTATCGGGTAATCTGCATCACCTATACACACTGCCAGATAATCGCTATTGAGCGTTCCTACGTGTCCTCAGAAAATGACCTATTGTTTAAATCAAGTTATTATGTTAAATATATATTTATTTATTTTTAGACTTTTTGGTGTTTTTGTGTTTTTACATTTTCCATGTCCCTCTCTATTAAAAAAAAATAAATTAATCCACAAGACCTAAAATATGTCAAGACTTCCTGTTTGAGAGCAGCCGCAAGGGTCATAGAGACAATGGACAGGAGGGGACACAATGAATTCCATGGGAGCATTTTCTAGGCATGCTCTATGACCTGTGCAGGGGTCAGGAGGGAGTAGATAAGATGTGATGTCACTATTGTGAATGGTGCATCCTGTGTTATCTATACAAAGGTGATATCTGTCATTGTAATCCCACCTGTAATTATAATGCAGTGACTACTGAAAAGTGACCTGAACAGAAACATATTATTAGACCTAGTGGTCAGTGAAAAAAACTGCACGAATTTAGGTATTTTTTTAATATATATATATATATATAAATAGTGACATGGAAAATTGAAGGGCAAATCGCTACAAATTCTAAAAAACAAAAATGTTTAACATAAAACGTGATTTAAACAATAGGTAATTTTCTGACGCACCCCAAATATTAGCATCTTAAACATTTATGCCATGTGTGATTGATGCAGATCCAACCACTGGGACCTGCAGCTATCTGTAGGACATTGGTCCCCCAAATCTTTTCTGGGCCACCGTCTGTGTGAGTGGAGAGGCCGCCAGGATTATTGAGACAGTCAAGCTTGCTGTGCTATGCCAATTCCATAACTCTCATAGAAGTGAAAAGCATAGCACAGTGACTTACTGTGTTTACTTAAATTGAGACCTATGGAAACAGTGTAGTTTATTGTGCTATCCTGTCTGTATAACTTCCATTAAAGGGGGTTGTCTCACTTCAGTAAGTGGCATTTATCATGTAGAGAAAGTTACTACCTGGCACTTACTAATGTATTGAGATTGTCCATATTTCCTCCCTTGCTGGCTAGATTCATTTTTCCATCACATTGTTATACACTGCTTGTTTCCATGGTTACATGGTGTTTTAGCTCTAATGGAGTGCATGATTTTGTTAATGTTTTGTGGCTTATATTAGCAAGTCTACAATCATTGGCAGTGGAGCCTCTGGAGAAGGGAGAGAGTGCTGTGCAGGGAGGAAAGAATACGATTAGCCCTATCAATCAAAGGGGGGGGAGTTACAGAGCACAGGGGCGTAGCTGTGCTCCAATCGCTAATACCAGCCCTCTGGTGCCCTAACTATGTCATTTGCATAAATATAAAAACTATCGCTGCAGCAGTTGATTGTATAGCCCTAAGGCTTTATTCACATTAGTGATTTCCATCAGTGATTGTGAACCAAAACCAGGATTGCAGCCTCCATAGACATAAGGTCTAAGGGAGAAAAGATCTGCTCCTGTTCTGTATTTAGACTTGCTCCTGGTTTTGGCTCAGAATCGCTGATGGAAATCACTGACCGAACACTGACTGTGTGAATAAGGCCTAAGACAGATATCAGTTTAAGGGCCCGTTCACACAACCGCGTGAACAGGTCCGCACCTATTCCACAAAATTGCAGAGTAGGTGCGGGCCCATTCACTTCAAAGGCCGGCACGGGATCTTGCCGAACCGCCGCAAGAAAATATAGAACATGTCATATTCTTGTCTGCAATAGCGGACAAGAATAGGCTGTTTGATCGGGGCGGCCGGCATCTGTGGTATTGCGGATCCACAATACTATGGCCGTCTGAATGGCCCCTCATCCGCATGATCAACCCTACCAGGCAAAATGCCTGTTAACCCTTAGACTCCCAGTGCCGTACATGTAAGGCGCTGGGGAGATGCGGACACATGGCTCCCGCTCGCACTTGCGGCGGGCGTCATGGCCGGCAAGTCTCTGCTGTTTCTAACAGCAGAGACTTGCGGGTACTTACCGCCATCGGCGGCGTCTTCCTAGGCCTTTAGATGCCGTGATCACGGCATCTAGTTGCGTCTTAACCCGGAAGCGTATGCTTCCGGGTGGTGTACAGACACCCTGTGTGGCCAATCTGGGTGTCTGTACACGATCTGAAAGCTGTAAACCTCGCTGATGAGGTTTATAGCTTTCAAAGTGCAATTCTTCTGGCCACTAGAGAAATATTCAGGCCAGTATAAGAAATGAGCAATTCTTGGATTTATCTCCATCTAGTAAATCCCTGATTGCTCATAAAGAAAAAAAAAAACACAATATATTAGCTCATATTTGAGCTTTAAAATAATCACAAAAAATTAAAAAAAAAAAGTTAAATATATAAAAAAAATAAAAGTTCAAATCACCCCCCTTTCCGTATAATTAAAAAATAAATATCTAAATAAAAATAAATATAGACATCATGGGTATCACCGTGACCGAAAACGCCCGTACTTTTAAAATATAATTAAAAATTCCAATACGGGGAATTGTGTGGCGGAAAAAAGCGTCCAAATGGCGATTCACTGTTTTTTGTGGCTTTTTTTTTCTAAAAAAATTAAATAAAAAGTGATCAAAGTCATACACACCCCAGAATGGTATCAATCAAAACTTCAGATCGCCCCGCAAAAAATGAGCCCCCATACAGCTCCGTACACAAAAATACCAAAAAGTTATAGGGGTCAAGATATGACAACAAAAAAAAAAGAAAAAAAAGGGCAACTTTCTAATTATTTTATCACTATCAAAACGCAGGAAAAACTATACATATTAGATATTGCCGGATTCGTACTGACCAGTAGAATGAAAGTAACTGGTCAGTTTTAATGCACATCGAACGCTGTAAATAAGAAACCCGTAGAACTGTAGCGGAATAGCTTTTTTTTTGCAATTTCACCCGATTTGGAATTTTTTTCCCAGTACAACTTGTCCCGCAAAAAACAAGCCCTCATACAGCTATGTGAACAGAAAAATAAAACAGTTATGGCTGTTTGAAGGCAGGGAGCGCAAAACGAAAATGCATAACCGAAAAAACCTCCGGTACTGAAAGGGTTAAATAGGGTTGATCATGCTGACAGAGGCTCTTTTAAGATATATTCACATGGAGTAGTAACGGTATACTTGCATGCTGCAGGCATGTGGTGTGTGAATAAACGCTTAATGGTATTGCAGAGAGCTGCACTATTACCACACCACAGGAAAACTGCATGTGAGGACAGAGGAAATATCCATGGGAAATGTACCTTTAAATAGTCACTGTTCCTCCATACAACCTGTGGTTATCTGATAACCAATGGCTTAAATGGCAAAAATGTAAATCACTTTATTTAACAAAAATACTGTTCTACTCCTCTAAAAATGCTATAAACTTCTGGCCTCTAGGGGTCTCCCTTCCTGCTGGTTGTTATATGAAGTACGTCGCTGGCCCTGATTTCTCATGCCTTCACTCCACAATTCTGTCTTCAAAAAGTTTGCAACTTTGCATTTTTACACCACTCATTCCAGTTTTGAAATATTGCTGAAAAAGTGTGCGTGGTTAGCTATGTTAATGTTCACTCCAGATCATTGAGACTTTCTTAAGCCGCATTCTCAATTCAGGAGGAGGGTGGACTAGGAAAAATTGGAGTAGCTTTTCTAGATAAGTGTTTGGATTAAGGATAAAACAACATGAGATATTTGATAAATGTGACAAAGTACAACAACGACTCAAGCAAAAGTGACTCCAAATATTCCCCCATCCGAGATGGGGAAGTGCTCCTGCATTACACAGAGCTCATCCACCATGTCCTGCCTGCTCCTGCCTCGGGCTGTAAGCAGGAATGAAGGGGATGATGAGGAGATTCTGGAGGAGTCGGCTGCAGAGCAGAGACGCAGGTTAATGATCTCACATACTGAGAAGATAGACTAGCCGGGGATGAGTGTGTAAAATCTCCCCTCATCACCTCCTTCATTCCTGCACCTGTCCTTCACTGCACAGTATGGCCTATGACTTTATCCACTGTAATCTAGCAAAGCACATCCAACCATGACAAGGAGGTGGCTTTCTCCTCAGGCCATGAATGTGATGGGACAGTGGACAGGAAGGGCATGTGTAGTGCTAGCAGACTTCAGACCTTTCCCCTGAAGTGCATTTTAAGTGAGAATGCTGCAGGGACAGGGTATGCAGATAAATAATAAGCTGAAAACTTAGAATTTTTCATGTCTCAATGGGATAAAGCTGGGTTAAATAGGGTTACTTTAGGAGAAACAAAAAAGAATGGTCTGGCCTAGGAGTTGACAACCTCGATGGTCGTAACCTGCAGGCAACTAAAGAAAAAACTCACCTATCCACAGTCCTGCCATTCCAGCACCCCTGTCCGTTTCTCCGCTGCTTTAAATCACATAACCACTGAGGCCAGTGATTGGCTGCAGAAGTCATGGGACCAAGTCCCTTCTGGCCGTTGGGCAGGGAATGGTAGGACTGCAAACAGGTGAGGCTTGTTTTTTGTTTTGATAGTTAACTATGAAAACTGCAGCTCAACTTTATTAAATTATTTATTAAAAAAACAAACAAACTCCCCTTTTAAATGTCACATCTCTTCCAGAGCAGTCATGGGTCAGTCATCGCTCACATGACAGCTGCAGCCAATCACAGACCTCCGTGGTCCTGCTGAGGCCAGTGATTAGCAGCAGAGGTTGTGTGAACGATGGACGTGATGTTATCGTTGCAGGCCCTGCGGGGAATAGAGTGACCCCGGCTGGATCAGCAGGATATTTAATTTGCGAGTAAGGTTTTGTTTTGTGCTCATTTAAAAAAAAAAAAAAAAACCCGAAGACCCCTTTAGGAGAAATAAGACCTTGCTCAGAGCAAACAGACTGACCTACAGTGATTTCTTACTGCCTTTTAAAAAGTTATACTGGATTGCAGACAGTATCTTCATGCAGAGGTTTGGGAGGGTTTGTGTAATCCTTGTACAAGTTTCTATATGTGCATCAAGACGTTTCATTATTTTATATCCATGTATACTGTATATAAAACTAAATTCCATATCCCTTTGTTTTAGGTGAACGACCTTATCAGTGTGTCATGTGTCCATATTCAAGCTCACAAAAAACTCATTTGACCAGACACATGCGGACTCACTCAGGTTGGTTACTTGTATATCTTTAACACATATCATTATGACCTGCCTCACACAGCGCAGGCTCTCTCCTCACTGCAGCGAGGAGAGAGAACGCACTATTGTCAACACTTCTCTCTCCTTCTTCTAGCGATCAGACCCTCACCAGTGAAAACATTTGCTATGTCACTATGACATATGAAAACTTTTTCCAATGTACAGTGACACTTTAAGGGGATTTTCCATGTGCATGTTGGCATGTATATTTGGAGTCTCATAGATCTGTAATAAGAACTCATACTGCCATTTTTCATGCAGATTTCCTGCATCAGGAAAGGGAATGATTTTCTTAGTGTGGTTGCTGGGTTGAGCACCTGCACATGGCGAGGTCTGATCCACTGCATTCAAACTACAAATCCGCAGCAGAAATCCAAGGGTCAGCCTCTGATTTCTGCCTTGGAGTCAGCAGCAATTACACACTGGATTTTACCACCATGTAAACATACCCTAAAAGTAACATTTTATATAGCAGAAAAATCGAAGATTACTTATTCAAACAGGTCTGTACTAAACCACTATGAGCGTTTTTCCTACCACACCGGATAGGAACCGGGATACTTCATGCAGTACAATGAGAATGCTGTGTGCTCCCTTTACATTCACCTGTCAGCAGGGGGCAGTACAGGATCATAACATTACTTACAGCCGGTAATAGTTTCATGCATGTTGCTTTTAGTGAGCAGATGACACATTGCATGGGTGTGCTGAAGGGGAGTATATGAGGGAAGGTGCATGTGTAGGTTACAAATTCAGCACATGTGGGGCATACAGTTGAGATATACGTTTTCTGTTTCATTCCATGCTAGGGCATGCGTAACACGCCTTTTTACGGCAGTCCTCAAATGGGCTTCATTCTAGGCCGCCACCTTCTTATTGCGGCCTAGAATAAGTGTAGCACAAGTCTTCCATGCAGTGGAGAGCGGGGGCTCAGTCCTTAGACGCCACAGTCAATAGTGACAGCGGCATCTAAGTATTTTAGAGGGAGGCAACTCCCTCTGTCTTCTGTCAGCACAACAAAAATAAGATTGTAGGATGCCGATGTCTTTCCATGGCAGACCTAATGAAGGCCCAGGCCTGCTAGCAGTATATATTTCTAGCAGGCTGCGCCTCTCTGGCGACTGTCTGAATAGCATAGTATAACACATTTGTACTGCATTAGCAGTACAAAGTTACTACAGAAGCGATCAAAACATTTCCTATTAAAGTCCGCTTGTGAGATTAGTAAATAGTTAAAAAAAAAAAAAATAACCTGTACATTGAACGCCATAAAAAAAAAAACTGTCAGAATTCCTTTTTTTCTTTATTTCACAAAAAACTAAATAGAAAGTGATCAAAAAGTGTTATATATCCCAAAACTATGCCAATGAAAAGTAGAAGCTGTACTGCAAAAATCAAGTCCTCGCACAGCTTTTTAGAAAGAAAAATAAAAAGCTATAGGCCTTGGAAGGCAACTATTTAAAAACTTATTTGTATTTTCAAGTGTTTTATTGTACAAAAGTAGTAAAACGTAAAAAAAACCTAGATATTTGGTATCACTGTAATCACACTAACCCAGAGAATAAAGTTGTGTTATTTATGCTAAAAAATGAATGCCACACAATTTATAACATAAAAACTCTGGCAGTATTGCTGTTTTTTTTCCCATCTTTAATACTCTGTGCCAGAATAATACATCAAGATGATGGCATGGCCTAGATCTGTAATGGCTAACCTCCGGCACTCCAGCTGTGGTACAACTATAACTCCCAAGATGTACACTTTGCTTGGCTGTTCTCATAACTCCTTAGAAATGAATGGAGCATGCTGGGAGTCGTAGTTTCACCACAGCTGGAGTGCCGGAGGTTAGCCATCACTGGCCTAGCTGCTGGGCCTGTACCATCGCTTGTGGGTACTGGTTGTACAGCAGGCACTAAGAACACTAATCTCTGGCAGATGGTGCTGTCAGTAGCAACAGCAGCATCTAAAAGGTTATACAGTTCAAAAAAGTTTTTAAAAATATATTAAAGAGGACCTGTCACCCAACCTGACTTGTCTATTTTAGCAACTACTTGCATTTTACATGAAATAACAATTCTGGAGCATCTATTCTTATGGCTCTATGTTGTGCCATTCTTATTATTCCTGCTAGAAGTTTATGAATGAATTGCTAGCAGTCTGCAGTAAGGGTACAGATGGGTGTTACCAGTCTGTGTGTCCCTGCACCATCTTACAATGTCAGCACTGATTGTACAGAGTCAGACTTTGCAGGGACACACTCCCAACTGATAATACTCCTCTGTACCCTTACTGCAGACTGCTAACAATTCATTCGTAAATTCTAGTGCAAAAAATAAAGCAATGACAACATAGAGACATAAGAATAGATGTTCCAGAATTGTTATTACATGGGGAATGCATGAAGCTATTAAAATAGGCATGTCAGGAGCGGTGAAAGGTCCTCTTTAAAAAAAAAAAGTCATAATTTCAATACAAAAGCACAATTACTTCATTTACCAAACCACCTCAGAGATATAAGGAACTGGGAGTCAAAGGGCATGCTTGGCTACTTCCATATTACAGTTTCAGAATATGTTGAATATTGTGTTCTGCATCAAATTATACTGTACATGTAAGTTCCCTGATCCCGTATTTCTACTGCAGCAGTATATGTGAGAAGAACACGTACATCTTATCAGGTTTAAAGAGGCTCTGTCACTAGGTTGTAACCTATGTATTTAAGTACATAGGTTACAAGTCCTAGTGACAACTTTTAAAATCATACCTTTCATGCAGAGTTCTGCGCAGCGGTCGCGTAGAAATCTAAACTTTAAAACATATGCAAATGAGCCATCGGAGGGCGGCCTCTTTCCTCTGGAGCACCGCTCCTTTACCGCCCCCCCGGGCCCGAGGCACGTCCCCTGTCTCTAATCACGCCCCCTCCTGTATTTGATAGACAGCGCTAGACTGGTAAGTCTAGCGTTGAACTCTCGCGCATGCGCCCTAAAATTTCCCGGCGCATGCGCAGTAGCGCTTGCATTGTCTACACTGCAAGCGCTGTCTTCTCTTCTGCGCACGTGCCGTCACTTCGCTAGTCCCGGGAGTGACGGCGCATGCGCAGAAGAGAAGACAGCGCTTGCAGTGTAGACAATGCAAGCGCTACTGCGCATGCGCCGGGAAAATTTTAGGCGCATGCGCGAGAGTTCAACGCTAGACTTACCAGTCTAGCGCTGTCTATCAAATACAGGAGGGGGCGTGATTAGAGACAGGGGACGTGCCTCGAGCCCGGGGGGGCGGTGAAGGAGCGGTGCTCCAGAGGAAAGAGGCCGCCCCCCGGTGCTCCGATGGCTCATTTGCATATGTTTTAAAGTTTAGATTTCTACGCGACCGCTGCGCAGAACTCTGCATGAAAGGTATGATTTTAAAAGTTGTCACTAGGACTTGTAACCTATGTATTTAAATACATAGGTTACAACCTAGTGACAGAGCCTCTTTAAGAGCCTACATGTTTCGTGAGTTATGGTTCACCTATTTGTTTCCTCCTTTAGGCAAGGTCTACATGGTGACACTAGTCATTAACCGGAATCCCTGAATAGCAATAATCCCAAATCAATGGGATCGCCACGACAGTGTCTGATTTCTTGCAACTGCTGCAGCCATCCCATTCATTTCAACTCTGCGATCCTGACCACAATCACTGTGGCCGCGTAGCCCTAGCCTTACACTTCAGGTCATGCAGATACATTGCTGTGCTGCATGTAACTTGGCCATTTATGAGGTGACTCAGTACTGCTGAACATTGTACTTTTTACTGCTCACAAAATGTGTATAATCGTCATGATTACTGTGTCTTCAGACTATCTTTTAACAGTAAATCTATATTTTTTTTACAATGCCTTCATTGGAGCAGTTGGGTATGGATTTTTTATTCCTATGTGATATTTGCATGTTATTTTAGATAATCTACTATGTTGGTATGCTTTTTATTCATTGTTTTTTGTTTGTTTTTTACTTTAAGCTGTGGCTATATGTGTATGGCACGCTGCTTTATGTAGTGCCATCTCTCTGTGAAGATTGGAAGTTTCTAATATTCCCAGAGTAGAATGACCACTCGCTGAGTTATTTATTTTTTAAGTTGTCTCAGATACACTTGTTGGAAGGAAATAAAGAGTGGACACCCCGAACAAAATCAGGGTTGCTTTGTGGAAAAGCCTGCCACAGGCACCCATAGATTACAGTCGGGAGACAGTTGTCCTGTCACCTGTATAGCCCCGGCAGTAAAGTAGAATGTGTGTAATATTTCATGTGTTTGTGTCAGATTTGTTTCAATACTGTATTTTCGTTATCTTAATAAATTATTTCTGTTTATTTAGGTGAAAAGCCATTTAAATGTGAGCAATGCAGTTACGTTGCATCAAATCAACATGAAGTGACACGACATGCCAGACAAGTCCACAATGGACCAAAGCCTTTGACATGTCCACACTGCAACTACAAAACTGCCGACCGCAGCAACTTCAAGAAACATGTGGAGTTACATGTTAATCCAAGACAATTCCTGTGCCCTGTTTGTGATTATGCTGCATCCAAGAAGTGTAATTTGCAGTATCACATAAAGTCCAGACACTCCGGGTGTGCTGACATCACGATGGATGTGTCCAAAGTCAAACTGAGAACAAAAAAAGGAGATGCAGCAAGTTCAGAAGTCAATTCAAATAAACAGGAAGAAAAGGAAAACTCTGATGTTAAAAATGAGCTTCCAGAAAAGAAAACTGAAGTAAAGCCTAAAGCAGATAAGGAAAAATGTGTAAAGGCTAAGCAAGCTGCCAGTCCTCCTGTTGGTCAGATCACCACACGAAGCCACAAGCCCACTTCTTCAAAGACAGAAGAAGAAACCACCCTTGTAAAAGGTAAATGTGCTAAAAGGAAGTCAAGTGTGATAGCTGAAAAGCCACTTAAGACAAAACAGACACAAAATACCAATGCAAAGAAGAGGAGGTTGTCACCGAAAAGTAAACATAATCATGAGGTTCCTCGAAAAGCAATCCGGGCTGGTAAATCTGAGAAACGGAAAGCTGTTGTAAAGAAAACTAATCACAAGAAACCAATAAAAAATAAACACAAGAAGACTGCTATATCACACAAATCTGCTATAACGAAAACTAAAACTAGCAAGTCAACAACGGATAAGGATTCTGAGGCTATGACGTTAAAGACCCCTGTAGACCAGAACAATGAAGTACCACCGGCAGAAAATTGTCTTGAATCTGTTACAGAGCCTGCACAGGAAGATGTCCCAGATATCACACCAGCAATAGATGGCAGCAACCTGAATGAAGAAAGCAACACAGAAGAGAGCCTAGTAAGTGAGGTATCTGAACCCAGCATTCTCAGTTCAGCCACCATGGAAATAACACCGGAGTCCGATCAGTTGCCCTTGGAGAAGGACTCTGATGTAAATGAAGATAATGAGCTGGAGCCTGTAATGAGCCCAGTTACTGATGAACCAGTTTTAGAGACTCAAAGCACAACTGATATGCAGCCCTCACCCATAAGTTCTCCAGCAGAAAAATCTGAATCCATTCCTGAACCAGCCTGTAGTCACGAGGAGAGTGGCTTGCATTGCACGGACTCTGCAAGTGAAGAATCTGAAAATGTAAATGATTCTGCCTCAAATAATAGTAGTTCAGAACAGAGTGAAGAACTGGAGCAACCAAACCCAAGTGAAGCGGAACAATTACTCCCTACGACGATTCCAGAAACTATAAACGATTGTGATCCAAAAGAAACTGTACATACACCTTGTGAGGCTACCAGCCATGAACCTCTGGACATTGAGGAGGACGAAGGAATCCATAGCCATGAAGGCAGCGAAATCAGTGACAGTATTTCAGAAAGGAGTGATGACTCTGGTTTAAATGGTTTACAGTCTCCTCAAGAGACTCTAGAAACTCAGCCTCTTCTTGAAGTGCCTTCTGGGTCCACCAGCATCTCTAATGAAACTTTTGTATGCATTTTTTGTGATCGTGCCTTCAAGAAAGCCGAAGAATATACAAAGCATCTAAAACGCCATTTGGTCAATGTTTATTACCTTGAGAAGGCGGCACAAAATCGATTATAAGTTAAGAAAAAAAGAAGGATCCAATGGACACCTTGCAAAAACTGATATTTAATCTTTGGGTTCTTCCAAAATGTTACAGAGTTCTGCAGGATAGCTTGCATATGACCTAGTATTCCCTTGTGGTGAAAGACATGTACCATTTAACACACATTTTTTACAGTTTGGATTGTAATTTTAGGCAGTATTCCATGTACACATCTAACAGTCCTGTTACCACAAACTGAGCTTTTTATTGTATATAGCGAAAGTAATCATTTCAACCATGAAAACACCCAAGCAATACAATAGAATGACTGATGGGATGAATTTCCACACCTAAATCGTGTGTTTGTAAGGCGGGAAAATATTGCTACCCTCAATTCCTAGATTAATTTACTTCTTGATATGAAAATACATAATATATATATATATAACGATAGATGTTGGGGAGATGCTTTCAATGGTAAGTGCAACACACAGAATACTTGTATGCTATAAAGAAAATCCTTCTAAGGTAAATGTATGTTTAGATCATGATACTCTTTCCGACAACTTGTTCACATCTTCAGCGTGCTGGCTAAGTTCCCTTTGTGTTTTTTTTAACCAGCGTTGGTCGACAGTATAGAAAGTCTTTGGCACTTATTTACTTTTTCTTATATTACACAGTAATCGAGATTTTCATAGGTGCAGTTGTTTGTGCGCCGTTTTACCCTCTCTTACAAGCAACAGGCAGATACCAGTTTACACGAGGTGATGCACCCGTGACAAACAAGATTTTTATGTCCGCATAAAAGACAAAATCTACAACAAATGGGCAAATTATCATTTGTTTGATCATCACGCATGTTTATACATTAATTTCTAACACATCATGTTTGTTTATGAGCTCAGAGAGAAGGGCCCTTGATTGTTCAGTTGAGCATTGCCCTGTACAAAAGGTCTTTAAAGGCTACAAACACTTTTGGGGGAATTTTTTTTTACTGCAGTTTGTTCATTTTGGGCTAAAAATTATTTATTTAGTTGGTCTTTATTAAAAATTGTCAGAAGTTTTTGTCCCACAAGGTTAAGTTTCAGCCTATCTGCAGACTGTCATATCTGTTTTACACCGAGTTGCTGTTTACATCATGTTGCTGTTCTGACAGCTCATGTGAAGCCCTTCTCTCTGAACTCTTGACAGCTCATAAACATTCATTATAGCTAAATTCTTATCAAAATGATATGTTAGAAATGAGTGTTTGAGCGGTCAGGAATTCATAGATAAAGGCTTCACATGAGCCATCAGAACAGCACCATGATGGGACAGTATAAAACTGTGACAGTCTGCAGATAAGCTACAACTTAACCCTACAGAATAAAAACTGCTGAAAATATTTAATAAAGCCTATTGAAAAATAATTTTTAGCCCAAAATTTTCCCCTGAAAGTGTTCATAGCTCAGCATGTTAACGTTGGTTACCATATGTCTTCACATGCAGTGCTTGTGTGGCATAGGTTTGGAGCTGTGTCGCGTAGTCTAATAGGATATTTTATTATTAGCATGATCAGATGTGCTTCCTTAACAATAACAATATTGCAGGGAAATCAAAGCTCTCCATCCACAGATCAAGCAGCAGTTATAGCGGCCTTCATTCTATGAGTGGACGTTGGATTAATACAATAAACCACTTGTGCAACAAAAATCACAAACTTACAGATGCAGCAATGCTCATCTTGATTCTTAACGAGTTACGTAAATGGTGTCAAAAAGCTGTAACCTGACCCTTTCATGGCTACCCTTTTTGGCATAACAGACAGGAGATATTGTTTTGCACTTTGTATTACATATGTATCTCAAGGCCCTTTTACACTTGCTAATGCCGTCAATTATTAGGAATGAACTGAACCTTCCCGATACATAGGTGATAATTGCAATCATCTACTGCAATCCCCATACAGATTCATTGTTTGCCAGCAGTATTTTCTTGTTCACACAGGCAGGTAAAGTGCTGCTGGCAATGATTTTGTGTTCCACATAAAAGATGTGATTACCTGATGAACGAGTGTTTGCTTTTATGGGGAGGAATAATGGCCACCGTGATTGTTCCTCCCTCACCCGTTCCGTCCTGATTACACAGGGCAATGTACTGCCGATAATCGACCATCTTTTATGCTGCATAAACAATGCAATCTGCTGAAAAATTGTGCTGATTTGCAGCAAATTTATACAGGTCAGTTATTGGAGCGGGCGTTCCTGTGAATACCTGTTCCTGAGAATCATCCAGTGTATTAGGCCCTTTAGAGATTTAGGTTTGTTTGCATTGTACTAGTACCGACTATGGGGTTTAGCAGTCATATTTGTACAGCCTTGTTGCGGATGCATCTTGCAGGATCCTAACCCTGACGTTAAAGCATGTGTCATAGTTAAAATTAGGAATATTCATTCTAATGCTTTAAGGGTATATAATGTTGCACATTACTGTTTTATTTTACCTATGCAGTTTGTACAGATTTTCTAGTATTTGTATGTTTAGCTCACTGAGGCCAAAGTCCTTTTATTGTACTTTGTTCTGTCCTAATGTGTGTGTTGTAGATGCGCATTCTCCAGTTTCACCATAGGGGGCACCGTAGAATTTTTTTTTTTTGTAAATATTGGCAGGGAGGTCTGACTGTGTATAACAAGTATTAGACCTATTTTAAATATACACACAAGTAATACAAAACACAAGGAGTGATCTGAATCCGTTGCTTTGCTGTAAAATGTCCATATCTACCTTTCACATAATAAAAACATACATATATTCTGTTTTAAGGAACAGTTAGCCGAACATATGGCAGCCATGTATTTTTTGACTGGCCTCAAAGGTCCACTGAAGAGGCTAATCATTGGCTACAGCAGTCACGTTGTCGACATGATCTCACCGATGCAGCTGAGTAAATAGAGCCTGCAGCAGGGCTGCTGGAGGATGCCTCAATTTATTACCAGACGCACGGCACATCATAAGTTGGCCGTCCATGCACCGGACTGAAATCTACAGCAGCCCAGACTGTGACTTTTTACGCCATAAAAGTGGTGCAGGGAGATGATAAATCTCCCCCATAGTGCCTTGATGTAAGCGTTTGTGGGTAGGGACAGTCACTACAGACAATACTATTTTTTTTTTTCTCAACCCCCCCCTCCTTCCCCAAATAATCCTTTGCTCAGACAATCATTGCATGCTCACTCTGTGAACCTTACCAGTTGTAGTGTTTTAGCCAGTATAGATTTCTAAAATAAAACTAATTAAAAAGACACTAGATCGGTAAAGGTCGTAGACAGTGTTTATGTGAAAAAGCATGCAAAGTCCTAACGTGGCAATCTACAAACATTTCTGAACACAGCACTCATTAGTATAGATTTTCTTTCACAGAATTTACTCCAGAAAATAGATGTTTGTGCACTTTTGCTTAAAACTAACATTTCAGGCACTTCTTATACTTCAAGTAAAAGGTTCCCTTCTTGTATACTTCATTGTCCTACCTGGAAGAATACAGAAAGAGGACAAGAACTCCTCCAAACTGGCACTTTCAGGCTTCAGAAGTGCTCCTGCCAGCGCAGTGGAATAAAATATACTTTTTGTACAATAAATTGTTTGGGCATAGATTATTTTGTAGATGCCAATTGATGGCTATTTTCCACTTTCTTGTTGGTTCAGTTTTTATCCAAAGAGAAGTTCAGAAAAGTTAGAGCATGCCCATTTAAGTGTATATTTTAGGTGCAACCTTTCTGTTTGCGTGAGGTTTTTTTTAATATGTTTTCTATACGTGAGGTAGGGAAATGTATAATACAATTAGAATTTACTGGGGGTTTAAAAGAATAATTGTAAACCAGTAATTGTTTCCGCATTTAGGCTGCATTCACAGAGATTTTTGCTGGTGTTTTTCTGCGCTTTTGCATGTTTAGTGGTGCTTTTGTTGCAGGGAGAACGCCAGCTCCTGGTCTATGGGAAATATGAAACGCAGGATACCCAAGTGTTTTGTTTTTTTTTTGCTACTGCCATTTTTGTTTTTTGTATTGCTTTAAAAAAAGCAGCATGTTGTAGCTTTTGGGATTTTTTTCAGGTGTTTTCATGTAGCCTTCTCTATAAGGGGTAAAACTCATGAAAACAAATACTAGTGGTAAGACACATTGTAAATAAAATGCAGCAAGGAACGCAGGTTGTAAAAAATTCCATTCTAGCATCTTGAGGATCAATGTTAATAGAAGCTAAATTTTGTAGTTGGACGTACCTAGATTTCTATTGTGTAATGTTTCTGGTTACGTATTCTATTTACTAATGAATCCAGGCGTGGAAAGAGATTGCTGTGTAACTGTCTACATCCAATTCTGATCTCGGAATACATAAAATTTGGTTCAGAAAGTGTCTTCCTACATTTGTGTGGAGGTAATTTTTTAGGCATTGTGCAAGTGTCCTTATTGAAATTTTACCAAGCATTGATCACTGTGGTGCCATTCTTCACATCTTGCCTCAAAGTTTTGTTTTTCTACTTGTATGATCTATAAATCTATTATGAAGCTACTTTTGTAAGTATATTTATTTCTATGCATGCTGATGTTCCACTGTATAGTGATTTTAGTTGTGCATGTTTTCCTCCCCCTTCTTTGCTTTGTAAATTATACTGAGTGCAATATATATACTTTTTTTTGTTCTTAACAAACCAAAGGTAATTATACTATGTAGCCTCATGTGCTAAGGAACAGTTTTGGTGCAGTCTATAATACTGTCCATGTAATCACGTTAGAGTAAACACTATTGGCATTAGCAGAGATTGAAATCATTCTGGTTTCTTGTAGCACAAGTGTTTAAATGATTGTCTGCCTTTACATAGTCAATAAAAGATTCCTAAAAATAAATCTTTTTGTGTTATTTACATGTGATTGCTTGAGACTTTTACCTCATTGCCATAAAAATACTTGTTTGTCTCCATAATTATATTTTAGTGAATACGTGGTAAAGGGGAACTAAACCCATTATACAAACACACAAAAAAAAAACAACAAAACGTAACCTAATTTCCTTATTTCTTTATTTGCTTTTGTTTCGTCAGATATCACAATTGCAGACTATGAAAAATACAATAAAAAAGCAGTGCATTGTTATCTCAGACTGCATATCATATCTATACCCCCTCCTTCTCCCCCCTCTCATGCTAGTGCACGTAAGGCAGGAAGTATAGGAGGAGGGGACTGAGTGTGGTCTGGATACAAGTGCCCCTGGTGAAAAAAAAAAACTGTGGCCACAAATTGTAGACAAGGCCAAATTTACAGAAGGCAGAGCAAAACAAGTATGCAGGGCCAGCTAGGGTTGGGCAATATACCAGTGTTCACGATATACCGCTGTATTAAGAAACGGCGATATGGTGATATCACTGTTAATTACCGCAGTAATTTTAGTGATGTCATAGGGGAAGTCATACGTCACAGTGCTGACTGCCTCTAATATTTCCAGGGCACATTACAGCTGGCACAGTGGAGAAGGAGAGAGTCCCTCCCTACCCACTGTGATCCGGCTGCCGCTGTGCCTCCAATGAGCTGTGAAGAGAGGGGAGGAGCTGGGGCCACTGCGCCACCAAAGAGACTAACAATATTAATACAAATATAGACTGCTGGTATCGGCCATATCACATACCTGGCACCCAGTCTCAATAACAGGAAGCGGCGAACCCGAGAACTGCAACAATTAACCCCTGAGGGGTTAATTGGTGCAGTTCACGGGATCACCACTTCCTGTCACTAAGACTGGGTTACAGGTATGTGATATGGCCTGCACCTGCAGTCTATATTTGTATTAAGGGGTTAATTAAATTAATTAACCCCCAGTATTAGAATTATTGGTTGCACAGTGGCCACAGAAGCCCCCCCCCCCCATTGTTATAATCATTGGTGGCAGTGGTCACAGGAGGCGTCTCCTACCCCCCATTGTTAAAATAATTGGTGGCAGGTTGCGATCTGAGCCTCAGCAGTGAAATGGCGGGGGTCCGATTGGTTACCATGGCAGCCAGGATGCTCCTGAAGCAATCCATGGCTGCCATGGCAAGCACCCTGCTGCTGTGTGCACAAAACCCAGAGCAGCAGGGAGAGTGTGCAGTCCTATTCAGAGCTCTACTAGGGTGATTAGGACAAGGGTTCTAGCCCCTAAGTGGGCTAATAGTAAATAAAGATTTAAAAAAAAAAAACACCAAAATATTAAAATCTCCTTTCCCATTTTTTTTAAAAAAACATTCCATATTGTCATGTCCAAAAAAGTAGAAACTATTAAAGTATTGAGAAATATCTTCGATTAGGGAATGCCATAGCAGAAAAAAAATGTAGTTTGCCATTTTTTGTCACTTTTTCCCGTCAAAAATAGGATAGGACTGTGGGCCGGACCTTCCAGAATGCATGCTGCTTTTAAAAATAAAATTCTGAATGGGAATTTATCACATATATACATAAGTTATCGCAATAAATTTCTTAATATCATTATCGTGGGAATATTTTTTTATATTGCCCAACCCAAGCTACAAGTAGTCGGGGACCACAGAAGTAGGCAGTAACATTAATACCATAGTACAGCACAAAATACTGCCCCAGCAAAACCAAATACCGCACGTACCTGATGCTCCTAGCATTAATTAATGCAGAGAGAATCGGATCGCTATGTACCTAGCCAACAGCCATGAGATTTCCCTGTAGGGTATATGGCCAGTCCGCCCCATGTGTGGATAACTTTTGTCACACACAGACAAGAGTGTCCATTTTGTTGGAAGGAATCTCCTAGTTAGTAATAGTACGATATAGGTTTGGTGACCACCATGTGGAACTGTAGTAGTCTGCGGAATACAAAATCTACCAAGATAAATTCCCTTCCCCACTCAAAAATGACCCAGACAAGGGTTTGTAGGGACAATCAGTGAGAAAATGTCCGTTCTGACTGAAACTTTCCCATCTGTCAAATCTGATCAGATCTTCCTCTCCAGTGATAGTCATCATTACTCAAGTGTGTAAGGCTGTTATTATAATGCAACAGTAGACATTACATGGAGAGAACTACGACTCCCAACATGTCCAGACTGTTCAAAATTACATGGAGGGGGGGGGGACTACAATTCCCAGACTGTTTAACATAACATGGAGTGGGGTGTAAGAAGGAAGAGCTAGAACTGTCAGCATGTCCAGACTGTTATGTGGCATCAGTGGTCATTATATAGAGATGGATAGTATTTGACCAATTTAAAGAGTGATTCACTAAGGATACTTTCACATTTATTTTTTATACAATTACTTTTAGCCCACTTAGGGGGCTAGAACCTGGGTTCTTTGATCCCTAGTCCCATTCACCATAATAGAGCTCTAGCTCATGGGCAGCTTTCATCACAATAAAAGATGCCCGATTATTGGCAGCGCATTTCCCTGTATGATCAGGGATGTGCTGACAATCATCTATAGAAGAGAATGAGGAAGGAATGACAGCGGTAGCTGTCATTCCTTCAGCATTCTGTTTGCATTGGCCCATGTAATCAGGCTGATGGAAACAAGTCCTGATGTATGTCTTCTCATCCATCAGCCCTTGCACTGCCTGTACACTGGACAGTGTAATAGCAGAAGTAGCATAGACCATCAATATTAGTTGGGTGGGGAACAACTCTTACCACCACCACCACCACCTATTAGCGGTTTGAGTGGGATGCTGTCTGTTCATTGTTTATGGTCAGGATAAGGTGACTACCGTCACACACAGATAGGGATAATGCAGCCCTAAAATTTCCTGGACCCATTATACTACACGCATGGTCACCCTAGAAAATGACCCCACAAATGGCGACAGCCCCTATACTGAAATATGTGTGGTGGCAACACACAAACAAGCAAAACTATGAGAGCAGTCGTACGGTAAAGGGACAAAAGCCAGTAGGATAATGAAGTACACAAAACACCATAGGCAAACGAGAAAATCAACATGCCAAAAAGTCAAAAACCAGGGGCTTGTCTCTGCCTGCCATTGGCTGCTCCCCCTCAACACCGAAAGCAGCGGCGAGGGGACCCAGGTAAGTATATTCAGCGTCGGGGGCCCGGCGTATGAGGGGGCTTTTTTTAGGATTGAATAACCCCTTTAAGGCCGCAGAAAGACCCTGGCAAAATTGACATCTTAATGCGGGGTTGTTCCATCCAGAAGTAATACACAACTTCCTAAATTCTGCACAAAACTCTTCTACACTCCAACTACCTTGTTTCCAACCGACCAGTTTCCTTTCAGCATATTCTGCTTTGTCCAGCTCATCATGCAACAGACCCAGAGCCGAAAAGCAATTGTCAAGCCAAAACAGGTGCATCAGAAGGAAGAGAGAATGCCCACTCTTGTGAGTCTATCCCTACTGCCAGACAATTCCAATAGCTGCTCAGAACCAGAAGAAAAAGGCCCGAGTCTGAACTAAAGTTTATAGCCTTTCTTAAAAGCAAACTATTTTCTGTCACCCGGAAACTTCTGAGTAAGTTTTATTTTAGGTTCCATAAACGGGGAAGCCGAGGTAATGCCTGGCGATTAGGGATGAGTGAACCCAGACCACCACATTCGGAATTGTACCAGACATTTGGATTCCTTGTACTGAACCTGGATTTCGGTGCCAAAGTCCATGTCTCGGTTTGTTTTTTGTACTTTAAATAAAGCTTGTTGAAAGGCTGCAGTGCAGCCAATCAACAAGCGATTAAACTGTGGGCACTTGGAAGCCATCAGTCATGCCTAGTATTGGCATGGCTGTGATTGGCCGGCTCACCATGTGACCATGCATGCATAAATACTGGATCACATGGTGCACTGCCATTCTGCTCTAACTAGTGTAGAGACAGGACGCTGCTGCAGGGAGAGTGTTAGGATTTTATTAGTTAAGTGTGTTAAGTTTTATTTATTAAGTGTGCTGGTGACCTCTAGGCATTACTGAGGAGTGCAATACAGCTCCTTTGCACCAATGAGACAGAAATACCATACTTAGGCCTTGTTCACACATCAGTTATTTAATCAGTTATTTCCATCAGTTACTGTGAGCCAAAACCAGGTGCGGGTCAAAAACACAGAACAGGTGCAGATCTCATTATACCTTATGTCTGTGGAGCCTCCACTCCTGGTTTTGGCTCACAAAAACGAGCAGCAGCGGGTAGGAATAATTATTTCCTTGCTGCAAGGTGATCCGCAGGAGTGGGCTTTCTCATTGCCACCTGACTCCCCTTGTCTATTGTCTGTGGAGGCTTTTTTCCGGGCCCTAGGTCTTTTATATGAAGAACCTGACTTGGCCGCTGTAGCTGAAACTCAGCTCAGAGACATTCGGCAGGGTAACCGTGCAGTTGAGGATTACTGTGCTGAGTTCAGAAAATGGTGTGTGTCCTCTAAATGGAATGACCCTGCTTTGAGAAGCCAGTTTAGGGTGGGACTGTCTGACCATCTGAAGGATTTACTAGTTAGTTATCCTACTCCTGACACCTTAGAGGCGACTATGACCTTAGTTATCAAACTTGACCGACGGTTTAGGGAGAGACAAAAGGAACGTTCTGTTGCCCCTCAAGTTGTCGTGTTGTCCGAAGTTCCTCTTCAGAGCCCGTCTCCTATCAAGGTCCAGGAGGAGCCTATGCAGTTGGGAGTTACTATGAGGGATCAGAGACGCCTGAGAGGGGCCTGTTTTTACTGCGGTGAGATGAACCACTGGCTCCAGCAGTGTCCGAGACTTCTGTTCTCAAAAAGACCCGGGAGCAAGAACGTTAAGGCCGATGCCTTATCCCGAAGTTTCCAGGCGTATCAGCCTCCTGACGTCCCTCCTGAGCCCATGCTGCCAGCTGATATCATCGTGGCCGCTACCTCATCTGACCTCGCTTCTGAAATCTCGGCAGGACAAACATCTTGCTCCTATTGGTACCCCCAATGACAAATTGTTTGTGCCGGCTCATTTGCGGTTGCGACTGCTGGGTGAGTGCCATAATTCTGTTTTGTGTGGACATCCTGGCATCAATGCCACCAAGGAGTTGGTCTCTAGGCAGTATTGGTGGCCGTCAATCTCCAGAGATGTTCAGGCTTTTGTAACTGCGTGTAACACTTGTGCCAGGTCCAAGAATTCCAAGACACAACCTATGGGTGAGTTACATCCTTTACCCATACCTAGTAGACCTTGGTCACATCTGTCCATGGACTTTATCACGGATTTGCCGTGCTCTGAGGGTAAAACCGTGATATTTGTGGTGGTTGACAGATTCAGCAAAATGTGTCATTTTATTCCTTTGTGTAAATTACCCTCTGCGAAGGTCTTGGCGTCCGTGTTCATTGATAATATTGTCAAACTGCATGGTGTTCCTGAGAATATCGTTTCTGATAGGGGAGTACAGTTTGTGTCTAGGTTCTGGAGGGGCGTTCTGTAATAAGATTGGTATCTCTTTGTCCTTTTCATCAGCCTTTCATCCGGAGACCAACGGTCAGACTGAACGTCTTAACCAATCCGTTGAGCAATATCTCAGATGTTATGTTTCTGATAACCAGCATGTGTGGGCCAGATTCCTGTCTCTGGCTGAATTTGCAATTAATAATCGTGTTAATTCATCCTCTGGGATGTCCGCCGTTTTTCTGCAATATGGGTTTTCATCCACGCTTTGGCTCCTGTTCCCCATCTGCGTCGGTCGTCCCAGAGGTCAATGATTTTTCTCAGAACTGTGCACAGTTTGGGCACAGGTTCAGTCGAACCTGGAAAAGGCCCAAGGAGTTCAAAAAGCTAAGGCTGATAGAAAACGTTCTAAGGGTGTGAATTTTAAGGTTGGGGATAAGGTATGGTTATCGACTAAAAATCTCAACATGAGGGTACCATCCTACAAGTTTGCACCTCGCTTCATTGGTCCTTACAGGATCACCAAGGTGATCAATCCGGTTTCTTTTAGGTTATGTTTTACCCGACTCCCTTCGTGTTCATAATGTTTTTTCATGTGTCTTTGCTCAAACGTTATGTTGCTCCCGTTGGTCCTGAGGAACAGTCTCCTCCTCCGGTTGAGGTAGCAGGACAAATGGAGCATGAGATTGCCAGAATTGTGGATGTGAGAAGGGTCCGGAATTCCTTCCAGTACCTCGTACATTGGAAGGGGTTCGGGCCTGAGGACAGGTCTTGGGTACCGTTGACCAGGATGCATGCAGACTCGCTCATCCGAAAGTTCCATCTGCAGCATCCCGATAAGCCTGCTCCCGCTGGTAAGGGTCCGGTGGCCCCTCGTGAAGGGGGGGGTACTGTCACGCGAGGTCGGCGTCGCGCTCCCTCTGCACGACATCGCCGGACCTCTCCGCCCCCCTAGAGACGAGCAATAGGGAATTGAAGTGCTGGTCTTGTTAGCCAGCACTTCATGAGTTAATTCTCCGTTTGGGTTTAGCCATGTGGTGCTGATCACACCACATGGCTACTTTACATATTGTTTGGACAGCTTGCTCCGCCTCAGGTCATGTGATGCTGGCCACATCACATGATCCTGGGCGGGCTATTTAAAGATGGCAACTGCCTCACTCAGATGCCTGTGATTAGTCTTCTGAGATCAGTGCTTTGTGTTGGACCTTGCTGTTGATTATTGGTGTATTGGATTTTGGCTTCGGACTTAGACTACGCTTTTGCAATTCCCCTCGGTATTTGACGTGACCTCCTGTTCTTGACTTGGCTTGCTGACTATTCTGCTATTGTGTTTGTTCTGTCTGTGTTCGTCTTTCCCTGTGTTCCCTTCCCTTCCCTGTGCACGTACTCAGCATAGGGACTGTCTCCAAGTTACGGTTTTGCCGCCTAGGGCATCTACTGTAAGTAGGCAGGGAAAGAGGTGGGGTTCAGACAGGGCACACTAGCCCTTGTTTCCCTGTCGTGACAGAAGCATAATATACTGTCCCAGCAGACCTTCTGCAGAGATCATACGGTATATTGTGCTGCACATTAGTATTTGGTCTGCAGCATACCCAAATATCAAAGTACACAATGTAGTGCCCCATTTACACAAAATACCTCTCCAGAAGCCACCTCTCTGTGATGGCCAGTGCAAGCTGCCATGTTCTGTCTTCCTTCTCCTTTGTTTGTCTCTAATTAAAATATGCAGGATGGGGATGAGGACATAAGATGCAGGCAACACAGAGCCAGCCCCACCATCAGCTACAATACATACAGGAGAATTCAGCACTACATATCTCTTACTCTACATCCAGTGATGTCTCCTCTGATGCATACATTCTCTTTTTCCTCATCTTTTTCATTCAGACCAAACCACCATGACGACTCCTCTCATGTAGACGTTCTATTTCCTCATCTTCTCCATTCTGCCACGATGACTTCTTTCAGCCTTATTTTGTTTCTGCATAGTTAACCACACAAACATCTTACAATCCTCACTTTTCCATCATCTTCCTGACCCTGGTGCCCAGACAGTGTAATCCTGCTGCTGCAATTAAGTGCCCGCCCTGTTCCTCAAATACTGTGGGGAAAAAAATCCTTCCAGTAATAATAATGCCCCCCACATACTTCTGCCAGTATTAATAATGCCTTCTATAGTGCACTCAGTAATAATAATGTCCCAATAGTTCCCCCTATTATTCACCCAGTAATAAAAATGCTCGCTATTGTGCCCCAGTAATAATAATACCCCCAATAGTTCCTCAAGCAATACTGCATATAGCTCCCCTATAGTGTCCCTGGTAATAATACCCTCCACAGTCCCCCTGGTAATAATAGTGCCCCCTATTGTGCCTCCAGTAATAATAAGGCCTACACAGTTTCCCCAGTAGTACATACAGTGCCTTGCGAAAGTATTCGGCCCCCTAGAACTTTTCAACCTTTTGCCACATTTCAGGCTTCAAACAAAAATTTTAAATTTTTGGTGAAGAATCAACAACAAGTGGGTCACAATTGTGAAGTGGAACGAAATTTATTGGATCATTTAAACTTTTTTTGTAATAATAAAACTGAAAAGTGGGGCGTGCAAAATTATTCGGCCCCCTTGCATTAATACTTTGTTGCTCCACCTTTTGCTGCGATTACAGCTGCAAGTCACTTGGGGTATGTCTCTATCAGTTTTGCACATCTAGAGACTGAAATTGCTCATTCTTCCTTGCAAAATAGCCCGAGCTCTTTGAGGTTGGATGGAGAGCGTTTGTGAACAGCAGTTTTCAGCTCTTTCCACATATTCTCAATTGGAATCAGGTCTGGACTTTGACTTGGCCATTCTAAGACCTGGATACGTTTATTTTTGAACCATTCCATTGTAGATTTTGCTTTATGTTTGGGATCATTGTCTTGTTGGAAGATAAATCTGCGTCCTAGTCTCAGGTCTTTTGCAGACTCCAACAGGTTTTCCTCCAGAATGGTCCTGTATTTGGCTCCATCCATTTTCCCATCAATTTTAACCATCTTCCCTGTCCCTGCTGATGAAAAGCAGGCCCAAACCATGATGCTGCCACCACCACCATGTTTGACAGTGGGGATGGTATGTTCAGGGTGATGAGCTGTGTTGCTTTTACGCCAAACATATCGTTTTGCATTGTTTCCAAAAAGTTCGATTTTGGTTTCATCTGACCAGAGCACCTTCTTCCACATGTTTGGTGTGTCTCCCAGGTGGCTTGTGGGAAACTGTAAACGAGACTTTTTATGGATATCTTTGAGAAATGGCTTTCTTCTTGCCACTCTTCCATAAAGGCCAGATTTGTGAAGTGTTCGACTGATTGTTGTCCTATGGACAGACTCTCCCACCTCAGCTGTAGATCTCTGCAGTTCATCCAGAGTGATCATGGGCCTCTTGGCTGCAACTCTGATCAGTCTTCTCCTTGTTTGAGATGAAAGTTTAGAGGGATGTCCGGGTCTTGGTAGATTTGCAGTGGTCTGATACTCCTTCCATTTCAATATGATCGCTTGCACAGTGCTCCTTGAGATGTTTAAAGCTTGGGAAATCTTTTGGTATCCAAATGCGGCTTTAAACTTCTCCACAACAGTATCACGGACCTGCCTGGTGTGTTCCTTGGTCTTCATGATGCAGAACCCTGAGACTATCACAGAGCAGGTGCATTTATACGGAGACTTGATTACACACAGGTGGATTCTATTTATCTTCATCGGTCATTTAGGACAACATTGGATCATTCAGAGATCCTCAATGAACTTCTGGAGTGAGTTTTCTGAACTGAAAGTAAATGGGCCGAATAATTTTGCACGCCCCACTTTTCAGTTTTATTATTACAAAAAAAAGTTTAAATGATCCAATAAATTTCATTCCACTTCACAATTGTGACCCACTTGTTGTTGATTCTTCACCAAAAATGTAAAATGTTATATCTTTTTGTTTGAAGCCTGAAATGTGGCAAAAAGTTGAAAAGTTCCAGGGGGCCGAATACTTTCGCAAGGCACTGTATGCCTCCAATTGTGTCTCTGGTAATAATAATACCCTCACAATGCCCCCAACAATGTCCATCCCCACTACCCCCAGTAATGTCTATTCCCACTGTTTCCAGAAATGTCCATCCCTACTGCCCCAGTAATGTCCATTCCCACTGCCCGTTCCCTGTCGCAGTCCCGTTCCCCAGCGCCCTCTGTGATGCAGGCCACAGGCCTCTTCTTGCCTGAAGCCTATGTTCTGGGGCAGGGGGAGGTATGGGGCACAGTGTCAGAGGCATGCTGACGATGGCAGTGGGAGAAGCTTCAGCTTCTTTGGCACCTAGAGGGCAGACGTAAGTCTGACTATATCCCATCGCCGGGTGTCAAAGGACCTGTGAACAGGCGGTACTGGTGGTGCATTGGTCGGGCAGCATGATAAGGTAGCAGCAGGGCCACCGCAGCCTGGAGACCTGACTACAATATGCTGCATTGTCATTATTATGCTAGTGACATGATAATGAGAGTGCAGTAGGGTCGCCTGAGGTGTGCACTGCATTACAATCTCAATATCATGTCACCATGTGTGAAGGGAAAATCACTGTAATCCGGGACTGTCCTGCTGGATTCGGGAAGGTTAGGAGGTATGCACACCTCACTCTACAGTATATAGGTGACATTTACCCTATACAGACACACTATATAGTCACACACACCTTACTCTATGTAGATTACATTTACCCTATACACACACCATATAGATGACACATACCCTAGTCACACCAATTTAGTTCTTCCCCTGTGCTCTGCTTGGCTGGAGAACATTGATCACGTGACATCATGGAAGGTCCTGCAGCTTCTGCTTGCTGTAGATTCCTAGAATGGACAGGCTTGTAGCTCCACCCCCTCTCCAGCCCTCTGCTCACTGTTCCATAGCTGAGGTGAGGGGTCGAGGACTCGTCTGGCTGCGTGCTTCATATGGAGAGCAACACAGAAAATAGACTGTCATTGTGAGCCAGCTGTTCATCTTTCACCTGACAGCCTTCTGTCTGCAGCATGCACATGTGCTGTAGCGCTTCCTTCACAGCCAGGAGTGATGCGCCCTGTGGGATGGCACAGGTCGCAGAGCCCCAACGCCAGCCCTGCATAAGCATGCTAGAAACACTAGTACATGGTGGAACTAGACGCCATTGATAATGTGAAAATTTCATTGGTCTATTGCAATCATGTGAGCAGTGAACTGTTCACCAATCAGAAGCCACCTAACAGCAGTGTATTGCAATAACCATTGTTGTCATAGTAACCTAACTGCTTCTTTGCAGTTGGAGCTGAACAGGGAGGGAGGGGATACAAGAGGAGGCAGCCAATTCCTGAAGGCTCGGTAAGGACCTGGTCCTTACCAGTGATAGGAAATAGCTGACTCAGTGTGAGCTGTCTATATCCCATTACTGGTAAGGATCTTTTTGCCCCCCCCTAGTGGTCAGGTCCTGAACTGAAATAGTATATAGCCGGTTTACAGGGAGTTGGCTAAATCCTATTTCTATAAGTATCTTTTGTAGGTACCTCTTCTGCCTCATTGATCTGGTTACTGAACTGTGTTTAGTTGCTTCTCAATTACTTGGATAAATCCCATTGTCTATTAAGACCTGGTCATTAACTATGTCCAGTAACACAGCTTCTACATGGATGCAGTGTTATAGTATGCAATAAAGTTATATAGGTGACTATTGTAGAATAAGCCTCCTTTATGTTTCATTTTATTTCTAGAAAATCTTTACAATAAACAATAAAAAAATATCATGTGACTTCTGGGCACTTGTCTCTGCAGAAATGTCCGGTCCTGTGATATTAATTGTAAAGTGCTCAGCAGAAACATCTGGTCATGTGATCTCTGTACTTTCCTAGAAGTTAAAGGGTTTATCCGATATAGAAAATATCGCCGCCAATGTCTGGGCCCCTTGTATGGATTATACTTACCTGGTCCTTGGCACCCGCGTCGCTCCGGATCCCTGCATGACTGCTGCTGCATCTCCCGTCAATTGGATCAAAACATCCAGTGACGGGAGGAGCAGCCAATAGCAGGCTGCAACAGTGACCAGTCCCAAGGGTGCTAAACGACCTGCAAAGGTACCTTACCACACCACCAGGCACAGACGTCATTGTCTTGCAAGGGCCAGGGAGCATCTACTCTGGACGAGGGACCAGTGGGCCTCAGCGCTGTTCACTGATGAAAGTTGATTCACGCTGAGCAGAAATTATGGCCGCCAACGATGTTGGCATCAGATGAGCCTTTAGTGGTGATGTTACAGTGAGGGCAGAGTTCTAGTCAATACAGAACCTCCCTACACTTTGTGAATGGCCCATACTACTCGAAGAACATCATTAATCCAGTCATTGTGCCTCTGCAGGAACAACACAGGCCTAATGTCATCTTCATGGAGGACAATGCACTAGCTCATCGAGGTCCATCATTAGGGAACGGCTGCTGATGGGGGGACTGTGTAGAGGCTTGTACCCCAGAACCTCAATGACCCGAGGACCATCTTTCAAGAAGAGTGGGATGTCATGCTTCAGCAGACAATAAGTTGACTTGTGAACAGCATGAGACGTAATTGGCAAGCTGTAATTGATGCTTAAGGCCACACGACAAGTTCTAGAGACACTGACATTTTTGTGGGGGTATACCCACCACTGGTGTGGGGTTTTGTTTCAATAAATTGTTTGAGATGAGGAAATCACCATTGCATGCTTCTACTTAACTCCTTCAGGACACTGCCATTTTTCACTTTAATGGGTTTCTATCACCAGTTTTTTCAGTATGAATCAGGCTGACATTAGAGATGTGCTAATGTCACCTGATTCAAAATATGTATTTCTTTTATTCGCTGGTGCCCCAGTTTTTGTATAAAATGAACTTTTATTTTATGCTAATAAGCCTCTAGGAGCAGGGGAGGAGTTACCCCTGCTCCTAGAGGCTCCGTTTGCCCACCTTCAAAAACGCCCTCTTCCTCTTGATTGAGCCTCTAGGAGCAGGGGTAACGCCCCCCCAGAGGCTTATTAGCATAAAATAAAAGTTCATTTTTATACAAAAACTGGGGCACCAGCAAATAAAAGAAATACATATTTTGAATCAGGTGACATTAGCACATCTCTAATGTCAGCCTGATTCATACTGAAAAAACTGGTGACAGAAACCCTTTAAGGACCAGGCCATTTTTCACCTTAAGGACCAGGCCATTTTTTTGCAAATCTGACATGTATCACTTTATGTGGTGATAACTTTAAAATGCTTTTACTTATCCAGGCCATTCTGAGAATGTTTTCTCATCACATATTGTACTTCATGACAGTCGTAAATTTGAGTCAAAATATTTCATTTTTATTTATAAAAAAATATCAAACTTAACAAAAATTTGCAACATTCCAAATTTCAATTCCTTAAAAAAAAAAAAAAAAAAGTAATACCTACTAAAATAGTTATTACTTTACATTTCCCATATGTCTACTTTATGTTTGGCTCAATTTGTAAATGACATTTTGGGTCGTTAGAAGGCTTAGAAGTTTAGAAGCAAATCTTAAAATTTTAAGAAAATCTCCAAAACCCAATTTTTTAAGGTTCAGTTATGAAGTCACTTTGTGGGGCTTACATATTAGAAACCACCCATAAATCACCCCATTTTAGAAACTGAACCCCTCAAGCTATTCGAAACTGATTTTACAAACTTAGTTAACACTTTAGGTGTCCCAAAACAATTAAAGGAAATGGGAATGAAATTTCAAAATGTCACTTTTTTTTTTAGCAGATTTTCCATTTTAAACCATTTTTTTTCCTGCAGCACATCAATGGTTAACAGCCAAACAAAACTCAAAATCTATTACCCTGATTTTGGAGTTTACAGAAACACCCCATAGGTGCTCAAAAACTGATGTATGGAAGGAAGGTGGAAGGAGCACCATATGGCTTTTGGAGAGCGGATTTTTATGTTGCATATAAAGACACCCTGAGGTGGCCCTACAGTGGAAACCCCCAAAAAGTGACCTCATTTTGGAAACTACACCCCTCAATGAATCTTTCAAAGTCTGTAGTGAGCACTTTGACCTCAAATGTGTTTCCTAGAATTAGGAAACACTTGACAGTGAAAATGAAAAATTTCAGTTTTTTAAAGAAAAATTTGCTTTACATCCACATTTTTCACTTTCCCAAGGTGTAACAGGACAAAATGCACACC
Organism: Rhinella marina; assembly: GCA_900303285.1. Taxonomy (NCBI): domain Eukaryota; kingdom Metazoa; phylum Chordata; class Amphibia; order Anura; family Bufonidae; genus Rhinella; species Rhinella marina. The sequence goes on from ONZH01014650.1 coordinate 165,327, forward strand.
ACACTTTGTTCCCCATTTCCCCCCGAATACGGCAACACCCCATATGTGCTCAAAAACTGATGTATGGGTGCACAGCAGGCTTCAGAGTGGAAGGAGCACCATATGACTTTTAGAGAGCGGAGAGGAGGCCCTACAGTGGAAACCCCCAAAACTAAACCCCTTAAGGAATCTTTCAAGGTGTGTGGTGAGCACTTTGACCTCAAATGTGTTTCCCAGAATTAGGATACACACGGCAGTGAAACTGAAAAATTGCAATTTTTTAAATAAAAGGTTGCTTTACACCCACATTTTTCACTTTCCCAAAGTGTAACAGGACAAAATGCACCCCACATTTTGTTCCCCATTTCCCCCTGAATATGGCAACACCCATATGTGCTCAGAAACTGATGTATGGGTGCACAGCAGGGCTCTAGAGGCAAACAGCAGAATATGGATTTTGCTGGCCTGAATTGGCAGACATGGATTTTAGATGCTATGTCGCATTTAACAAATTCCTGAAGTTCCCATAAAACCCCAAGAAGTAACCCCATGTTAGAAAGGGCACCCCTGTATGAGCATTTTAAGGGGTGGAAAAGGTACCTTTGACCAAACAGGTGTTTCATAGAAATCAGAAACAATTGTTAAAGAATTCCTAAGCACACAATTGTAAAAAAAAAAGAAAAATTACTACCAGACCCCAATTTTTTATTTTCACAAAGGGTTACTGGAGAAAATGCACCCCCGTATGTGTTACCCATTTTCTCCCCATCACAGCAACAACCCATATGTGCTTGTAGCCTGCTGTACGTGCAGACAAAAGGCAAACTGCAAAATATGGATTTTGAAGTCCTGAATTGACAGACTTGGATTTTAGGTGCTATGTCGCATGTAAACAATTCCTGAGGTCCCCAGAAATTAACCCCAAGAAGTGACCCCATTTTGGAAAGTTCACCCCTGTCCGAACATTTTAAGGGGTGGAAATGGTACGTTTCAGCAAACAGGTGTTTCACAGAAGGCAGAAACACTTGTCAAAGGATTTAAAAGCACATGGCTGTGAAAATGGAAAATAACTAGCAGACCCAATATTTCTCTTTCACAAGGGGTTAAAGGAGAGAATGCACCCCACATTTTGTTCCCCATTCCGGAAAACCCCATATGTGCTTGTGGGGGGGGGGGGGGCGAGCATTCTGGGGGTGCTATCCAGGAATCTTTCCCTTTGTACAGTAAATACAGTCCGTTGCTACCCTGAGGTGCCTTCTAGAGGGTCCCTCATCACAGGATGATGATGATGAGGGGGTAGAGGAGTAGAGGAAAGTGGCATCCTCTTCTCCCTCATTGGCAACTCAGCATCGGAGGCAAGGATGGCGTACGCCTCTTCAGCTAAGTATTTTTGGGACGGACGGACCATTTAAAAAATAAATAAATAAAAATTTAACAAAGTTGTTGTGTGCATGCAAAAATCTACACTAACACAAAATTGATATATGTATATATATAGTTGCTCAGTAAACTGAGCAAAATGGTCAGAAAAATGGATGTTTCTGATCAGCGCTCAGCAGGTGCAGGACGCAGATATTATATGCGTGCAAAAATCTACACTAACACTACCTAACTAAAATTGATTTCTATATATATGTATGTATATATATATATATATATAAAATCACTAACTACACAGAAAGAAAATAATCAGAAAATGTTTTGATCAGCGCTCAGCAGGTGCAGGACAGATATTATGTGCCTGTAAAAATCTACACTTAGGCTCCATTCACACGACCGTATGTATTCCGTGTCCGTATAAAAACGGAACGGAAGACATACGGAATGCCTTCCGTAGTGTTCCGCATTTTTGCAGACCCTTTGACTTTAATGGGGCTACGGACGTGTTTTGCAGCCAAGTATAGGACATGTTTCCTTTTTTTTGCGGGAGAACTTCCGTAATATACGGATGCGGAATGTACACGGTGTGCATTCCACATTTTTTTTTTCTCCTATGGAAAAATGAATGGGTCCGTATGGTTCCGCATCTTATCCGCAAAAATACGAATAAGATACGGAAATAAACATACTGTCGTGTGAATGGGGCCTAACATGGGGCTTTTTCACAAAAAAAAAAGAAAACTGAGGAAAAAAGTGAACAGTAAAAAAATGGTACTTTTCGGTGCACAGGGTTGTTCGTGCGAACAAAAAAATTTACTGCATATACAAAAAAGAACACTAGCTAATATATTAAATTATTAGCTTTTTTAAAAAAAATATCTGCACAAAAAAAAAAAAAATGAGCCCAGGTACTGAACATGAGAGTATGGACTGATCAGCGCGGTTGCTGAAAATAAATAAATCACTGCAGCAGATGTTCCAGATGTTCTTTTTCTTTTTCTTCTTTTCACAGGTACCAGTAAGCAGTGATGGTGAACCTCAATTCCCAAAAGGGCAGATACAGCACAGAGGGGCACAGGTCCATTCTGCATGCAGTCTCCAGCTAGAATGGCTGCATGCAGAAGGACTCTTCCTATTCCCTCTGCTGCTGTAGCGCTGACATTGGCTGGAGCATTGTTTAAGCACTGGCAGGGGACTGCAAACACTGTAGTCCGCTGCCTGACCACAGAGGAGACAGGTGCTGACTAGTTCAGCACTGGTCACCTCCACATGACCCAACCACCCCCTTCCCCCCCAGCTCCATACTGCTTCCAGAGCTGCAATGTGCGGGTCTTCATTGACCGGCCAATCGAAGCAATTGGAGCTGCAGGGGGGTGGAAATACACCGATAAGAAATATGCCGATAAGAGCAGCCATCGTGCCTTCTGTGTATCGCTGATCCCACCAGGAAACAAATTCAATGCTGCAGCCAAACATGATTAACCCTTTCGCGCCTGGAGCTTTTTTCGGTTATGCATTTTCGTTTTGCGCTCCCTGCCTTCAAACAGCCATAACTCTTTTATTTTTCTGTTCACATAGCTGTATGAGGGCTTGTTTTTTGCGGGACAAGTTGTACTTTCCAACGCCACCATTTAATATTGCATACGGTGTAGTGGGAAGCGGGAAAAAAATTCCAAACCGGGTGAAATTGCAAAGAAAACGCTATTCCGCTACAGTTCTACGGGTTTCTTATTTACAGCGTTCGATGTGCATTAAAACTGATCCGTTACTTTCATTCTACAAGTCAGTACGAATCCGGCAATACCTAATATGTATAGTTTTTCCTGCGTTTTCATAGTGATAAAATAATTAGAAAGTTGCCCTTTTTTTTTTTTCCCCTTGTCAAATCTTGACCCCTATAACTTTTTGGTATTTATGTGTACAGAGCTGTATGGGGGATCATTTTTTGCGGGACGATCTGAAGTTTTTATTGATACCATTCTGGGGTGTGTATGACTTTTTGATCACTTTTTATTTAATTTTTTTTTAGAAAAAAAAGCGACAAAAAACGGCAAATCGCCATTTGGACGCTTTTTTCCGCCACACAATTCGCCGTATTGGAATTTTTTTTTTATATTTTAAAAGTACGGGCGTTTTCGGTCACGGTGATACCCATGAGGTCTATATTTATTGTTATTTAGGTATTTATTTTTTACTTATACGGAAAGGGGGGTGATTTGAACTTTTACATCTTTTTTATTTTTTATATATTTTAACATTTTTTTTTAATTTTTTTTTTACTATTGGAAAGCTCAAATATGGGCTTATATATTGTGGCTTTTTTTTTTTTCTTTATGAGCAATTATGGATTTTATAGACTCAGAAATCCATGAATTGCTCATTTCTTATCCTGCCTGCCATCTAGTGGCCAGAATAAGAAATTGCACTTTGAAAACTGTAATCCTCACCAGCGAGGATTACAGTTTTCATATGGTGTACAAGACACCCCGATTGGCCACACGGGGGTGTCCTGAGAACGCAACTAGATGCCGTGATCACGTGTGATCACGGCATCTAATCTCCGAGGAAGACGCCGCGATGGCGGTAAGTAGCGGCAAGTCTCTGCTGTTAGAACAGCAGAGACTTGCCGGCCAT
>ONZH01014651.1:0-15261 GCA_900303285.1 Rhinella marina
CAGGAGCCTCTACTTTGAATATATATTGTATTATTGCAGCTTGAAGAGCAGCAGCAGTTTCCAATTTTTACATATCTGCTTAGTGTTCTTCAACAGGACTTGCACCCAGTGAAGAGCCTACCACAAACTATCTTCTCCATTGATAAACCGGACAAATCTTCATTATGCATTCAGTAAAATATCACTGGAAATAACCATTTATTATCGCTTCAATACATTCTCCATTACAAAGCAAATCATCATAACCTCTGGGATATGACAGTTAAACACGGCTAGACTGGCGGCATGAACTTTCTACCCAAAGCACAAGGTGGCGCTGTAGAACTGAAGCATCGGAACGGCGCACTGTGTTCCTCCTAGCCTCGGCTCGTCTGCTCGTGCAGCACTTCCGCTCCGGCCGCTTCCTTCCGGTTGTCGCTCGCGTCCTCTGCAGCCATGCCTGAGCTCAGCAAAGAAGCCAAACAACGCCTGCAAAAGCTGTTCAAGTGCGGGCAGTTCACGATCCGTTGGGGATTCGTCCCCCTCGTCCTGTATTTAGGTCAGTAGCCCCCCACATTCTGTAATGCCCTGATCGTCCAGCCTGTCTGCTTCAAGTGTCGCACTGATCAGTGCGTTATTGAGTTCACCTTCTCAGCCTTACTTGTGTCTAGTGCAGCTTTGCAGTACAAAGAAACGTTTGGGATCCATCTACAATTTTAGTCCCTGACAGTTGTCACCGTAGGAATGAATGGGGTTGCAGTGCGGCTCAGACTTTTGCTGTGACATGCAAATTGCAAAAAATTAAGCAGTTAGATTTTTTTTAATTTTTTTGCAATTTGCATGTTGCGGACGCGGCAAACGAGTGTTACACTGTGACCTATTCATTCCTATGGCAGCCCTGCTACACTGTGATACTTAGGCGCACAACACATGTCCAGCCCAAAAATCACCTCATAAACGTACTGTTAAAGGGGTTGTCTCACTTCAGTAAGTGGCCTTTATCATGTAAAGAAAGTTAATACAAAGCACTTACTAATGTATTGTGATTGTCCATATTGCCTTCCTTTGCTGTCTGGTTTTATTTTTCCATCACATTATACAATGCTCGTTTCCAGGGCTTACGTCCACCCTGTAATCCATCAGCGGTAGTCGTGCTCGCACAGTATAGGAAAAAGCACCAGCCTATCTGCGCTTCCATGGTCCCGGCCACCAGAGAGGTTGATGCTTTTTCCTATAGTGTGCAAGCACGACCACCACTGCAGGATTGCAGTGTGGTCTGTAACCATGGAAACAAGCAGTGTATAATGTGATGGAAAAATAAATCCAGCCAGCAAAGGAAGCAATATGGATAATAACAATACATTAGTAAGTGCCTTGTATTAACTTTCTCTACCTGATAAATGCAACTTACTGAAGTGAGACAACCCCTTTAAGTTACCCGAACACCATGTAGATTTTCACGTGGAAAAGCTGATGTTCCTGGATGCTACCTGATGCCTGCCAGCCTTATTAACTATAATGGTGACCGGCAGAGATCCGGACGCAACCCTGCAATATACAAAGATTCAGATGTCCGGCCGATTATTGGCATATTTGCTGGGTTGCTGCCGGATTTCCACCAGTCTCCATTATAGTTAAAGGGGTATTCCCATCACAGACAATGGGGACCCGCACCTACAACGAGAATGGAGCGGGGAGAGTTGTGGCTGGAGGACCTGAGTCACCAAGAGCTGCTCCCATTAATTTCTATGGGGCTGACAGAAATAGCCGAGCCAGTGCAGTGTGCCCTCCACTACTTTCCCCCACTCCGGGGTGGGACCCGCACCTATCAGACAATGGGGGCATATGCCTCTATTGTCTGTGATGGCAAAACCCCTTTAAAGGAGCCAGCGGGCATTCAAGCATCTGCGGCAGGGAACAGGCTAACAAAGCTCTTAAACACTAGTGTGAAACTAGCCGAAGTGAATTGTCCTTACCACTGTAGAAGATGTACTTTACAAATATAGCAGGGGAGGGAATCATTCCCGGAGTGCTTCTTTAAAAATCAGCAAGTTATTTTTTGGGCTTTGCTGTTTTAGATTTATAGACTTTTCAGTTTGAAAAGGCGATACTACTACTTTCAGTGTGCCTTCCTGGCATGTGACTGTTCAGTATCGTCTTGTGCAAACCGTAAACTCCCAGCGAACCCAAGACAATGAGAAAAAGAGTTGTCAAAACGTATTGTTCTGGAAAGGGGGGTACAAAGTTTATTTTATTTATTTCATACACTGTATATAGCGCTGACGTATTCTGCAGCGCTTTAAAGCATAACTGTCGTTTCATTTTTTTTTTGCTAATGTGTATGGACAGTGACAGGGAACATTTTTGTAATATACTTTATTTAGGGAACACGTTTATTTGTGGTAGAAAACTTGGGCTGAAATGTCCCTTAGCAGCGCTCTCCCAAATGAGGGTCTTCTATTAGCATCGGAGAGGTGGGCTGTGTGGGAGCTGCCTGCCTCTGCCTGCCCTGCTCCCTCAGAGCCTGGTGGACACAGGAGCCTTATGTGATATAATTAAATGTAATGCACTTGTACACTCTATAACCGGGGGACTCAAGTACGTTTGGTAAAGGTCCACCTACCTGAGTCTGCTGTAGGATGAAGGTCCAAGCTGCAAAACAAAAAAAATATATAAGGAGGTAGTAATGCCCTCTGTTCACTGTGCCCCCTTTAGAGGAATAGTACCCTCTGTGCACTGTGCCCCCTTCATAGTAGAAATGCCCATTGTGTCCCATTCACATTATCAATGCCCATTGTACCCCCTCCAGAGTAGAAATGCCCATTGTGCCCCTTGCTTTTTTGCAATGCCCATTGTGCCTCTTCACATTAGTAATGAAGCCCTCTGTGCCCCCTCCATAGTAATGAAGCCCTCTGTGCCCCCTCCATAGCGATGAGGTCCTGTGTGCCCCTCCATAGCGATGAGGTCCTGTGTGCCCCCTCCATAGCGATGAGGTCCTGTGTGCCCCCTCCATAGCGATGAGGTCCTGTGTGCCCCCTCCATAGCGATGAGGTCCTGTGTGCCCCCTCCATAGCGATGAGGTCCTGTGTGCCCCCTCCATAGCGATGAGGTCCTGTGTGCCCCCTCCATAGCGATGAGGTCCTGGTGTGCCCCCTCCATAGCGATGAGGTCCTGTGTGCCCCCTCCATAGCGATGAGGTCCTGTGTGCCCCCTCCATAGCGATGAGGTCCTGTGTGCCCCCTCCATAGCGATGAGGTCCTGTGTGCCCCCTCCATAGCGATGAGGTCCTGTGTGCCCCCTCCATAGCGATGAGGTCCTGTGTGCCCCCTCCATAGCGATGAGGTCCTGTGTGCCCCCTCCATAGCGATGAGGTCCTGTGTGCCCCCTCCATAGCGATGAGGTCCTGTGTGCCCCCTCCATAGCGATGAGGTCCTGTGTGCCCCCTCCATAGCGATGAGGTCCTGTGTGCCCCCTCCATAGCGATGAGGTCCTGTGTGCCCCCTCCGTAGCCATAATGTGGCACTGTGTGGGCGGAGTGTATGCAGATTTCCAGTCTGCAGGAGAAGTCTTCTGCTTCACCATTCACAGCGCAGCCGGCCTGAAGGAGGGGGGGAGCAGAGCGGTGAGTGACATCAGCTCCCTGCGCTCCAGCAATGAGCGCTTCCATCTGTATTGATGGAAGCGCTCATTGCTTCTGGACTCTGGCACCCGGTGAGAGCAGGCACCCGGGTGCATGCAGGGGTCCGGACAGCTGGCAACCGTGGTCCGCCAGTTGAGTACCCCTGTTCTATAAGCTCACTGACCAGCGTTGCCAGTTCTGTCAGTGAGCTTCTTTCCCTCTGCACTCCCGGCTTGACTAATGAAGCAGCCGCCGGGAGTGATGCTTGTGAGAGCGGTAAGCGCTTACTACAGGCAGTGCAGGGGGAAGCTGCTGTACAGTATATAAGGACAGAGCGCTGCTAAGGGACATTTCAGACCCAGTTTTCTACTAAAAATAAACATTTTCCCTAAATAAAGTATATTGCTAAAATATTCCCTGTCGGTGTCCCTACACATTAGCAAAAAAAAAAAAAAAAAAAAAAGGCAGTACCCTTTAAAGACATTGTCATCACTTAGTCTCCCCAATGGGGCTCACAATCCAAGTTCCCTGTCAGTATGACTTTGGAGTGTGGGAGGAAACCCGCGAAAACACGGGGAGAACATACAAACTCATGCAGATGTTGTGCTTGGACGGATTTGACCCTAGGACCCCAGCTCTGCAAGGCACCAGTGGTTATCTCTAAGGCCTCGTTCACACAACAGTGTTTTATATCCAGGGCTGTGGAGTCGTTAAGCCAAAGCCCCGACTCCTCAATTTCCCCCGACTTACGACTCCTAATCCGGCACATGTTTAAGTGATAACTTTAAACAAACTTTGCATAAATCAGTAGTACAGATATATTACAAACTCTTTTGTCATGATATATGTCTAGGTCTAAGACTTTCTTTGTTGCCCATAGCAACCAATCAGAGCTCCCCTTTCATTTCTCCAGAGCACTATATGAAATGAAAGGGAAACTCTGATTGGTTTCTATGGGCAACAAAGAAACTTCTACACCTAGACAGTTTTCATACATAAGGCCCGAGGTGTTTTACATCAGAGGAAAAGCAAACTAAAACATAAAGCAGAGAGAACATGCGCTGGACAAGTGATTTATGCACAGTTTATTGAAAGTTTAGATATACTAAGAAGTATTTGCCTTAAAGGGGGGTTTTCAGCACATTGATCCACTGGCTGACAGGCAGTTTGCAGTCAATATGTCTCCTCAGGCTGTGTGCGTGTGTGTGTGGGGGGCTGTCTCCAGCAGTTATTAGCATATATTAGTAAAGCCATGCTTCTCAGTCCTCACAACACTTCTACCTTTTGCTTACTGCAGGCAATCACGCAGAGCTCAGTCCCATCATTCCGTGGGGGTGAGATCGCTCCTGCTCTCAGCCAATCAGATAACAGTCTTTCTGGTCTGCACCATAGAAACCTGTGTGCAGTGAGAGACCTGCTGAACTGTCTATAGTCCATGTCTGACCACTGTACTTAGAAAATGTCTTCTTTTAACTGTCCCTTTATGATGAAAGCTAATCTTTGTAACTAGTGAGAAAACCTCTTTAATCCTGAGATGAGTGCAGCCATTCCTTCCCAGTGCCTACATAAAGGGCAGCACACATTCATCTCACTGAAAGCCGAGATCCTTATTTCAGGAATAGAACAGACATTGAACTAATGTACCAATTTATTATATGTTTTTGGAGTCGGTGCATTTTATACCGACTCCAACTCCACCAAAAATGGACATCGACTCCACGACTCCGACTCCACAGACCTTTTTGTATCCATGTCTTATCCGCATTTTTTTACAGATTGCACACTGTCAGCATACAGATGTCATCCATGTGCTGTCCGCATCTGCGTGTCCATTCCGTAAATTATAGAACATGTCCAATCTTCTCCGTATTACAGACAAGAATAGTCATTTCTAGTGATTGAGAAAAATGCTGATTGCACATGGAAGGTGCCCGTGGTTTGCGGACCACAATACGGACACGATCATGTGCGTAAGGCCTAATCAACTGGAACTCCATCAACTCAGAGTTGGAGCCATTATATCCAAATAGAGAAGACTGAGGCGACCTCCAAGGGCCAAAGACACATGGTAATCCTGGTTCCATAATAAGAGAGAGACTGGGTTACCACCACTGTGTACCTGAAGTATTCTGTGTGATCGATAAGTTACAGGGTGAGCTGTGTGTTTGACAATAGTGCGAGCAGTGCTGTGCGATTACTTGACTAGCACCGCTATTTAGCCCATAGATTTGTCATAAGCACAAGAGTCGGAAAGAGGTGAAAGGTGGGGCAGTAACTGTATGACCCTAGTCTAGTGTGGGGCCTGATGTACCTGCTTCTATATTTCCATGACTGATGCTCCTGAATGCGAACTAGCCATTATTGTATATCTCAAAAACAACTGGGGTAGGTGTCTCCTTTTAAGGACTCATGCACTCGACCGTATGCATTTTGCAATCCGCAAAAAACAGGGATGACGTCCGTGTGCATTCCATATTTTCCTGAACGGAACAGCTGGCCCCTAATAGAACAGTCCTATCCCTGTCCATAATGCGGACAATAATAGGAAATGCTCACAGAGTACCTTCCTTTTTTTTTTGCATGGAATGGTTCCGTATACGGAAAAAAGGAAATATGTTCATGTGCATGAGCCCTAAAGGGCATCTGTCAGCAGTTTTGTACCTCTGAAACTGGGTGACCTGTTCCATGTGCGCTTGGCAGCTGAAGACATTTGTGTTGGTTTATATCTGTTTGCGTTGCTGAGAAAAATGTTTTAATATATGCAAATGAGCCTGTAGGAGCAATGGGTTACTTGCCTTTACACCTAGAGGCTCTGCTGTCTCTGCAACTGCTGCGGCCTCTGCACTTTGTTTGACAGGGCCAGGCAGTCTTCACACCAGATGCCCTTTAAGGCCCTTTTCACATGAGCGAGTTTTCCGCACGGGTGCGATGCGTGATGTGAACACATAGCACCCGCACTGAATCCTGACCCACTGAATCCTGAAACAACTGAGCGCAATCACAGACAATACTGACTGAACTTGCTTGCAAAATGGTGCGAGTTTCCCTGAACGCACCCTGACCTAATCCGTCACGCTCGTGTAAAAGGGGCCTAAGAAGAAGTTCTTGATGTTTTTTCTTAGCAGTGAATGAGAACAAAGCTCGCTCAGACGAGGGTTCTGTAGTCAGTTACGTTTAGTAGAACCGTGGAAGTTCTGGGGTTTGGGACTGTCCCTAAATTTTACTCTGTATTGCTATTTATAAGATGTACTTTACAGACGGAAGGGGAACACTTTTCCCGGATTACTACTTTAATAAAGAAGTAATGTCACATCTCAGCATGTTCATTTCTGGGCATTGCTGTTTTTTTTTTTTTTTCACCCAGAACAGGATTTCAGAGGTTTCAGTTTGAAAAGGCGATAATATTCTCAATTTGGCTTCTTTCACCGGCATATGATTGTTCAGTATCTGCATGTGGAGTGTCACCCTTGTTCCCACAATTAGTCCTGGTTCAAATGGCTGTTCCCATTTACCTCTGCAAAAAACGGACACGTCAGTCCATGTTGACAACCGCATGTTGTCTGTGAGCATCTGTTTTTTTTCCCTCATCCATACACTTGAATGAATGATATTTGGATAGAAAAGAGACAAGAATAGGGCGTGGTGCCAGGTTCTCCGCACAGTCCAACAGTCTTTGTGGAAAAATGGATGTACAAATTCAACCATTGACTTTAACATTGCGAAATTTTGTGTGATTTCTGATTGAACTTTCTGTCTCTACAAAACTGGATGTCCCATCATTTGTAGGTTCTTCTGGGCTCCACCTTCCTTTATGGGCCAGCTGTCCTGATCCACCACGTCATCTGTATGAATAAGGCTTATTTCACATCTGTGTTAAAACAGATCTGGCAGGCTGTTCCGCCCGTGAATACCGGCGCTACCGTTCACTGCCGAGGATCTGTTCATCCCCATTGACTATAATAAGGACTGGCTGAGATCCGGTCACAACTTTGCAAATATGCCGAGCAGCGGGCCGTTCAAATAGCTGAGCGCTGCAGTCTTTGGCCGGCCACTCCTCTGCATATTTACCGGTTCAGGACGGTGTTTCCCAGAACATTCTGACGGATCTGTTTTAAAGGGAACCTGTCATCAACTTTATGCTGACTGTACTGAGGGCAGCATTAATTAGTGACAGAAATGCTGATTTCAGTGGTGTGTCTCTCTTGAGCTAAAAGTGGGCGGTTGCTGAGAACAAACATCACAAACATTGCAGCCCAGGCCTTGAAAAGAGTCAAATCTACCTGAGAAGAGTCATGGTTATTCCTAATCTCTGCTCTCCCAACCCATCTGCTGATGATTGGCAGTTCTCTCCTAGAGAGAAAGGGAGAAAACAAGGTAGAAGCCTGTCAATCATCATCAGGTGGGCAGGGAAAGCAGGAATTCATGAATAACCATGACTCTTCTCATGAAGATTTGACTCTTTTCCAGGCCTAATCTGCAATGTTTTCTTCTCAACCACTTACTTTTAACTTATAAATGACAGAGCGCTGAAATCAACTCACCTGTCTCTACTTTATTCTGCTGTTAGTATGGGTAGCATAAAGGTGATGACAGGTTCCCTTTAACATAGATGTGAACTACAAACTAGATTTTATAGGATCTTGTATTTATGACTTTAGCATTCAGACCCTTTATAATCACAGCATTTGTGGTTCTTAGGACCACTCTGTTTTTGGAATGAACTTTTTTCTTTTTTCATTCTGACACCCTTTGAAACCATGTTATACTTTTTATACTTACTTCCTCAGAGTATATCTGTATTGACGTTTAATTATATCAGTTTCACTTGAGGACTAGTAACGGGAATTTAAAGTAATCTTGTAGGCCCTCTGTGGTACATGGTGCAGGGACCGCCTCCCTTGAAGTTCTGACGTCCTGTTGGGAATATTCCACTGACATGGTTAGTGAGGAACATGTGCCTGAAGGATTGTGTAACACAGTAGGAGACTTCCAGTGCTTTGTGGTAATTAAAAATAGTATATGTCACAATGTTATCCTTTCATCTCTACTAGCTGGAGACATCCGTAAGGAGGAAATGAGTGTTGCTCCGTCCTATTAGTCCTTTTCCTCAGACGGAAGTATTCGTTCTTTTCTAAGTATTTTATACATCACAATATACCAATAACTTTGACATCATTGCCGTTCAGAAGAGGGCCTGTGTCGACCAAAGACGGGCACTGACACTAAAAAAGTACTTTATTTCCACACAGTGGACAGTTCACACTTGTGGTTAATGTGGCCTTTCTTAAAGGGTTATTCTCATCTTATACAATGGGGGCATATCACTAGGATATGCCCCCATTGTCTTACAGGTACGGGTCCCATCCGCACCTATATCCAAAACGGAGCCCCCAAAGTGAATGAGGGCGTAAAGCGCATGCGCAGCTGCCCTCCATTAATTTCTATGGGGCCAGTGCTTGGCTATTTCCATCGGCTCCCATAGAAATGAATGGGAGCGGTGGCCATGCATGTGCAGTGCGCTCCCATTCATTTCTATGGGAGCAGCGGGGGAGCTGCGCCTGGTGGTGGCCGGACCCTGGGAAACCTGGGGTCCTCCAGGTGCAGCACTCCCCACTTAGTTCTCGATACAGGTTCACCGCTGGGATAAGCACCTATAAGACAATGGGGGCATATCCTAGCGATGGCCCCCATAGCGCCGGTTGCCACCACCTCACCACAAGAGGTGGTTGGCGTATTTGTGTTTGTGTCTTGCTGCCCTGTTCCTGAAGAGCCCCAACTGGGGCGAAACGCGTAGAACATTAGTTGGTAGCATTAGCGAGACTGACTACACTTAGCACATATTCAGTGTTAGCGCTTGCCGTTGTAGTTCTTTGGCGCTCTATGTGAGGGCTTGGGCTGTATCCTCCTACACTGGGCGGTCCATGGCCCTTGCGGTTAGGGGGATAGAGCGAGACCCTGAATAGGGATCATCAATTGAGCCCACCCTATAGCAGGTTTAAGCCTCACTCTCCTTGGATATACAGGGGCCCTGATTGTAGATACCCCTAGAGGGGATTAATCACGGCTCAGTGTAAGTGTAGGGGAGATTAGAGGCATTTTTCCCTGCTTTACAGATTGTATACACAGTCTGTGTGATGTTCTAATGTGGGTGCATTTTGTATCTCCTTGGTTCAATCTAGAGCTACCACATAGTAAGGTGGGGCGATTGATCCAAAGGATAGCGTATGATATTTTATAAACGCTTTTTGTGCAAGTTTTTCCCTTGCTATACATATATATTTTAAACAGTTGAAATAAAGTTTAATTTTTAGCTTCCCTATTTTCAGTGATTGTTACTAGAGATGAGCGAGCATTCTCGAGTGCCATTTTTGCGTATTTGCGTACGCATTTTAAAATTCCTACGCTATTCATACGCATATTTTAATCTATACGCAAATGCGTACGAATAGCGTACAAATTGAATTCGTACGCAATTCGGACGCATTTGCGTATAGATTAAAATATGCGTATGAATAGCGTAGGAATTTTAAAATGCATACGCAAAAATGGCACTCGAGCATGCTCGCTCATCTCTAATTGTTACATATCCTAGCGATATGCCCCCATTGTCTAAGATGAGAATAACCCTTTAATGACTTGCCTTGGCGAAGCTTGAATGTGTTCAGTCTTTACAGTACTCAGTCCTTCTTTCTTCCCAGGGAAAGTCATTACTCCTCAATGTCAGAAGGCTGATATCCCTTCACTGTGTATGGACGTTGGGAGTCCTTGATGTTTAGTTAGTCCTCAGAAGAATGGGTTGCAAAATCCAGTGGGTAGTGCTATGTTTTCTCCACCATCTTTTTGACTACAAAAACTCAAGTACCCTCCATTCTTCTCCAAGATCTTGTAGGGCAGGAATGCTGAGTAGGGAGAGCGCTTGAGCTTGCATCTTGACCAGAATCAGCTAGCTGGGGTTGGTAGGATGTATACTACCCAGGCAGAGAAGAACCCTATGGAAAGCTGCTCTTGAAACACATGGAAAAGTTGATAAGGTCCTGACAATTAGAAGCTTCCAGCATGTTATAGAGGGTGATAGGAAATTCTCATACACATCAACCAGCAGTGGGACGCCTTTCTCCTCCATGCACTTAAATTAAATAAATACATTTTTACACCATGCTTGCCAAAAAATTGAAAGTGGGAGGGGGGAAACTTAGGGCTCGTGCACATGACCACAAAACATGGATAGCCCCTAATTTAACAGTATTAAACTGTTATTTATATAACAGGACATGTTTTTTTGCGTAACAGCCATGAGGACATACAGACACACTGGGGGACATTTATCAGTGACTTTACGCCACAATTGTGGCATAACAAAGTCGTAAATTAAGGCGCACGGCATCTGTGCACCATAATGTCCGACTTTTTGTGGTTCTCGGCACTTTTCCGAAGTGCCTAGGGAGGGGTTGTGGCTTTGCACGGCTGGCTGCATTTACTATAACTTTCGCCAGAAAGTGGCAGAAGTTATAGCTGAAGTCTACCCCAGCCTGTATCTGGCATGGACTTCAGTTTCTGGTGCACAGCTGGGCAGAGGTGCACCTGATTTAAGTGGCTTTTGCCTCTTAACAAATCAGGCGCATCTCACGCCAGTGCAGGGAGATCAAGACTGGCAGATGGATCGTCCAGCCTTGATATATATCCCCCACTCAGTCATTTCTGTTTTTTGGTAGCCCCATTGAAGTGAATGATTCAGCATACGGGTCACAAAAAAAATCAGAATGGACATGGAAAAAAATATGTTCGTGGACATGAGCCCTTAGAATTCTTAATACTAAAGAAGAAAATGGCACAAATTTTGGCTTAGATTTAATATTTCCATATCATCACCACGACGGCCATGACAAGGAGATTGCCCCCTGACCTCTGTGGGGGCAGGAACAGAGAAAGGTTTAAAAGCACCCCTCCCAACACCAGTGTTTTCCTGCCCCTACAGAGGCCAGGTGGAGAAAGGTCTCCCTGTGGACCGGGGAGATGAAGATTTGATTTTGCTTACCTTCCCCCTGCTCGCCCGCGGCCTCGTGCTAACGCTGAGCAGGGGGGTGACGCGCTGGACTCGTCCTGGTTTATCTGGGGCCTGCTCCTTGGTGCCTCCCTTCCTTCCATACTGATGAGAAGCAGGGTGTGCGCATACGTGGGACGGTTGTCCACGTTCCATCGGCGGTTCCGGGGTCATGGCGCCTTCCTTCCTTCTCCCTGGTGGCTGAAGCAGGAAGTGTGCGTCTGCGCAGGCGCGTGCGCGTGACGTCTGGACGTATGACGTCAGCCCGGAAGTGCCGGAAGCATCGGGAGGAGGCGCGCTGGGAGGTATGTACTTAAAGAACGGTAGCCACGTTCTATGCTGATCTGAGGTCTGTTGTCAGCATGTCCAGCCAGGAACCACGATCTCCCAAAGATCCTGAGGGATCTATGCCTCCTTCCGTGAGTACCCCCTGGGGGTGTCTGTTTTCTGCTTCTTGGGGCACTACTGGGTGTTCTCTGATATATGAACTCGGTGGAGGCCTCTTCCCCCCTCTCTTTTTGGGCACATAACTTCCACCTTTCTAAATGGCGTATTGTCTTTTTCAGGGAGCCAAAGATACCCTAAAAAAGACAAAAAAAACGGCCAGATGTTTATCCTGCGGGAAAAAACTGGAAGAATCCTATAATAAGAAGTTATGCAAATCCTGTATTACTGGTATTATTAGAGAGGAGCAACCCTCCTTGTTGGAGGATTTCAGAAGTATGATTCAGGAGGAGATTAAGTCTTCCCTCTCAAATCTGACTCCTCAGTCTGCTCCTCCACCGCCAAAACGGCAGAGAATCTCCTGCCCTTCCAGCCCTGACTCTGACAATTTTGAAGAGGAGGCTTCCTCATCCAGATTTGACGAAGATGCGGGCTCTGAAGAGGATATTTTGGAAAACAGAAAATTCTTCTTCTCAAATGATCAAATGTCAGAGTTATTAAATGCTGTACGTGCTACAATGGGGGTAGAGGAGGAGCAAAAACCTCGTTCAATCCAGGACGAAATGTTTGGGGGTCTTCGCGTAAAACGTGCTAAAGTGTTCCCAATAAACATAAATATTAAGCTCCTCGAGAGGGAAAGGAAAATCGGGGCGCTGGAGCTACCCTAAGGGAGGAAAGGGAAGAGGTTTCCTCCTCAACCCTCACTCCAAGCCTGGAGATAAACAGTGACGCCAGGGTAGGGGGCAGACTGAGGAAGTTCTTACCAGCCTGGGAGTCCATAACCCAAAACCCTTGGGCTCTATCCATAATACGATCAGGATATCAAATAGAGTTTTCCTCAGTTCCCCCGAGAAGATTTATTTTGACAGAACCAGGAGCTCTGTCAAATCGGAAATTAATATGGCAGGGTATACGGGATCTCCTAAGTATGAAAGCAATACTGGAAGTCCCGGTATCCCATCAAGGAAGAGGCTACTACTCAACCTTGTTCCTGGTAAAGAAAAAAGAAGGCGCTTTCCGCACAATCATAAATTTAAAATTCCTAAACCGGTACATAAAATACAGAAGGTTCAAGATGGAGAACCTTTCCTCGGTAATTCCCCTGATAGCAAAGGATGCCTGGATGTGCACCATCGATTTGAGGGATGCGTATTACCACGTGCCAATACACCCCCATTCTCAGAAATTTCTGAGATTTGCCATAAAGAATCCAGAGGGCCAGATTCTACATTTTCAGTTCGCGGTCCTGCCGTTCGGGATCTCCTCGGCACCACGTGTTTTCACCAAACTAGTGGTCGAGATGGTTGCACATGTCAGACGGTCCGGAATTGTCCTTATACCGTATCTGGACGACTTCCTTCTGATAGGGAACTCAGAAAGCGATGTAAGGAACCATCTGACTCTTCTTCTGCAATCATTGGAATCCCTAGGTTGGATCATCAACTTCAACAAATCCTCCCCTACTCCCGTCAACCCTTGTTCGTTTTTCTAGGAGTAAATCTGGACTCAAGGTTACAAATGACGGTCCTTCCTCAGGACAAAACATATCACATCAGGGGAAAAGTCCTATCCTTTCAGAAACTGAAGAGATGCTCAGTAAGGGAAGCCATGAGTCTTCTAGGGTTACTTTCTTCTTGCATTTCCGTCAGTTATGTGGAGCCAACTTCACTACCGGAAGATGCAATCCTGGATCCTGGAAGTATGGGACAGACAATATCAGTCCCTGGACAGGATAATTTCCATTCCAAATCCAGTAAAAAGATCTCTATCCTGGTGGACAAACATCCTGCATCTTTCAAGAGGAGTAGTCTGGATAAAAGACCCTCAGACACAGATCTTTACGGACGCCAGCCTCAGAGGCTGGGGGGCAAAGGTGGGGGGCTTCTTCTTCCAGGGGATCTGGGCTCAGAACATAGCCTCAAAATCTTCCAATTTCAGGGAACTACGGGCAGTATGGGAGGCCCTCAAAGCGGCTGCACCTTCTCTTCAGGGAAAACATCTCAGGATATTGTCCGACAATACGACAGCAATTGCCTATCTCTCTCACCAGGGCGGGACAAGATCCATCTTGCTACAGACCCTAGCGATCAAGATCTTCAACTGGGCAGAAGATCCACGTACTGTCCATCTCGGCGACACATCTCAAAGGGTCCCTCAATACGGAAGCGGACTTTCTCAGCAGGAAGACCCTAGACAAGCAGAATGGTCCCTGAATTCCGAGGTCTTTCATCTTTTAACTACCAGATGGGGGATCCCGGATATAGATCTTTTCGCAACAAGAGAGAACTCGAAGACCAAGAGATTCTTTTCGTTAAATCCCAGAGACAATCCTTGCGGAATCGATTGCCTTTGCCCACAAGTGGGATTGGAATCTGTGTTACGCGTTTCCTCCTCTACCTCTGATTCCCAGAACTTGAGGAAGATCATCCAGGATCAGAACGCCAACTATTCTCATCACTCCTTTTTGGCCAAAAAGGAGTTGGTTCGCGGTCCTCATCAACCTCGCCAGCTCAGAACCTTGGACCTTAACCTCTTCGGAAGGACCTTCTACATCAGGGTCCTATAATCCACCAGGGCCCGGAATTTCTGAAGCTGACAGCGTGGATCCTGAATCGTCCATTCTGAGAAGTCAAGGTTTATCTGACAAAGTCATTTCCACTTTAAAAGCTTCTAGGAAGAAGGTGACTTCTGCAATATATCTAAAGATATGGAAGAGGTTTTGTTCCTGGGGAAATGATCCAAACCCTAATTTGAAAAAGCCACGGGTTCAAAAAATTCTGGACTTCCTTCAGAATGGACTGGATATGGGCCTAAGACCAGCCACATTGAAGGTTCAAGTCTCCGCGCTAAGTTGCTTCTTTGATTGTGATCTGGCCAGTCATCGCTGGATCAGAAGATTTATGCGAGCGGCGGGAAGGATAATACCGACCTTCCGCTCGCGTATTCCTTCCTGGGACCTGAATATTGTTCTCAAAGGGCTGTCCTCTCTCCCTTTGAACCTCTATCCAGTTGTTCTCTAAAAGCTCTATCTTTTCAAAACTGCCTTTCTTGGTTGCCATCTCCTCGGCCAGGCGAGTCGGAGAGATTCATGCCATTTCTATCCGGGAGCCTTATTTGAGGATCCTCGAGGATAGATTGATTATCAAACTTGACCCGACTTTTTTACCCAAAGTCTCGT